>JAHWFO010003124.1:3580397-3612122 GCA_023313115.1 Rhysida immarginata
TTATAGTATTAAGAAGGAACTCTTTATTAACCAAAATTAAATTAAAAATTCAACTACTGAATGTCATCTATGGATGAATTCTATTTTCTAAGCATGGTATTACGAAGATCCCTGGATTCCTTCGCAACTGCCACATCAAACTTGTGTTCCTATTTTCATAGGCTTCCCTATCCATTTCGAAATTAGAAATCAAAAGGCTTCTAAAATTGAATGCATACAAATATTAAATAGAATCGAACCTGGTACCATGATTAAAATGAAGCATATCCTTTGTCTTGAATTAAATCTTTGTTAAAGATATTAAATTACAGCAACGCTTAAATTTACATATATTATAAATGGAATGCATTTTATTACAAATAAATAGAAAGAAATTATATATAGATATCGACATACGTCCTAATAACGCAAATTATTTCATTAAATTTGAAGAAAATTTGAAGAAAATTTTAAAGTACGTAAATGTCATCAATTTGGAGAAAAAAGTTCCTTTTTTAACTTTCTGTTAATTTCCTAATCTTCTTATTGTTTCTCTCACACAGCAAAAATGTAATTTGGGATTACAACATTACAAAAAGATTCTCTTTAAATTGTTATGAAATTAATTTAAATGTTTATCCTTACTTAAATAAAAACCAGTTTAGCATTAATAATGCACTTATTTTTCTATATGAATCTTTAATAGCAAATGAAATGAAATTAATTTTCGTATTATTCCTTGCAAAATGATGTCACAAATTAAGGTGTGACAAATGTTTCGAATTTTATTAACAAGCAAATCAATATACGCCTCAGCTGCGAAAAAATTTTCAAGTTATTTTTCTCATTCCTCAAATAGCATTCGTTGAGGAGCTTAAAGAAAACTGTTTACTGAACAAATTTGCCGATTTATATAATGGGATTTAACATTTTTACCTTGATATTCTGCTTTCTTTTAGTTATTAAAAATCTCATTAACAGTGCCGAACATCACGTTTTACTGCATATGAAATAAATATTCGTTTAAATACCTTCCTTATAATAACAAGGGAAGAATACTCAAAGGGGAAGCGCACGAGATTTAAAAGGTATGTTTTATAAAAGCGAGTAATAAAATGTAAATTTTCTCTCTTATCTGCTTTTTATAAGCGTTTTGATTCTCATTATTCTCTTTTATTTTACATCTGCTTTAGGAATGAAGTTAAATATTAGTGTTCGGAAATGGTATTAAGAGAACCTTAATGGAACGCAGAATGTGTAGAGTTGAGGAGAAATGAACTCCTGTGTACTTTGCATGAGGCAGATTCTTTTTTCTGAAAATGGCTCGGTAAACTCGATTTACTTTTCTCTAAGAAAATATAAAGTGGTTTCAGGGCTATTCAGGCTAAGTAAAGCTAAAAAGTTAAACAGACCTAAGCATTCACGTATTACTAATAATAAAAAAGAGAACATACATATAAAAAATGTTCTTTCACTGGGATTTCCAGAAATACAGAATTTGGCAAATGTACTCTAATTACAATGAAATAAGGAGAAAAATACATCTTTTAGTGAAAAAAAGTTTATTGGAACTAACTGGCAGACATGTAATAAGACAACAAAATGGAGAAAAGAAAACAAATAACATTAGGAAAAGTTAATAAACCCATAGTTTTAGAATAAAAGTATTTATGATCAACAATCTATAGCAGTTGCAGATGATTCACTGATTGCCAATCTCCAATGGCCTCCAAAAGTAAGCAATTTGTATATTTCTAAGGAGACGGGCTTTATGAAGAACATGATAGCCAGTTCATCTGTAAGATGCAGGCCTGCTGAACATGATAAAAATGGCTTCGATTGGTTTGTTTTGTAGAATTAAAAGGAGAGAAACTTAAATGAAAACAGCGGATACAAAATGATAGTATCGGAACTAGCTTAAGCGAAATGCATCAGCCATCAAGGATTGTGTCATCGGTGAACAGAAAACGGTGCTATATAAGAAATTAATAAATGGAAACTGGAGATAAAGCTCCAAGCAAAGGGAATGATATTATCAGAAAAAATTGGAAGAAAAAATTCCACGACCTGCTTTCAAACCAGGAACCACGAGTATCACGTTCGTTGCCTGAGGCTCAATTGGTAGAGGCAACGAGCGTAATATTCGTGGTTTCTGGTTCGAATCCAGATCGTGGAATTTTTCCTTCCATTTTCTCTGATAATATCATTACGGTGCTAAATGATTGATATTATCATCACTTATACAGAATGGCACAATTGCGTTGCTTCGAAGCAGCAACATTTTAGTTCCTAGTTTGGCGATTTCAAAAACAAAATAAATCTCAGCTCTAAACCTTAACTTGTTCTGTCTTTATACACACCGCTCGTCATAAATATAAAATGCATGCCTATCGCATTTTGCATGCAGGTGTTCCAGAGCTTTATGATAGCGTCATGGGTTCCTACAACTTCTTATGATTCTGGTGCATTTACGTTGAGAGGATAAAATCAAATAAGCAAGACTTTAAGCGAATAAACACTACGACATATTGAAGTGGTAATTGTAGAAAAATTCGTCGATATACTGCAATTATTTTAACGCTTTAAATATTTACTTACATATAGAGATGAGATACATTTAATATTTAAATAAATCTAAAATTCATACGCTTATTTTAGATTTTATAAGCTTAAGATGAGTAAAGAAAACTGAAAGGAAAATAATTCATTTTAACTTTATATGTGCATTTCTTTTTATATAAATTTAAAAAATGGCTTCTTTGTTTTAAGAAAATATAATACAACAATTTTTTGCAACGATACTACCTACCATTAAAATTTTAAGTCTATTTACATCAAGCTTCAATTTAAGATTCAAGATATCGGCATTTTTTAATTGCTAACATAAACGAAGCAATACAACATCCTTTTTCCCTGTCAAACAGCAGTACATTTCTTAAAATGCAATACTTAATTTTGTGCCGTCTTAAACCTCGAACCGTCCAATTTAAAAGCCAGCGAACATCCAATTAAAACCCTTTTAAAATGTTTTATAGTTTTCCCAAGCAATTGAAGATAGATTAAATTTGCAGTTAAAGCCACCGGATAAGTTCTTTTTTTCTCCTTAAAAGTCTGCATAGAAGAGTCTTGAACGGTCGATGAATTCCCCAACCACAACCCACCGATAAGAGGGATTATCTTGTCTTGGCCGACAGGTCTGACTCTTGAAGATCCCGTGCAATAAAGACGAAGCGCGAGGACTGCACGTGAGAATCCACTAGCACCCAATTCCCCAAAGCGTTCTTTCCATTAAGCCAAAAACTCATCCATTATTGATCACGATCTTTGTCTCCGTCTACCACCTGAGATTTACCTTTTCTTCTCTACGAACTACCGGAAAAAAAAGAAAGAGGAAGGAAGAAGCCGCCCACGCTTACCTTCCAACCTAATGAAGAATGTAATGTAAGAAGTAGCGAACACAAAAAAGGAATTCGTTCATTATTTCAAGTCGTACTAAACTTACCTCATTCGTATTCACGTTTTTCTGAATTCCATATTTTCATAATTCTTTAAAGCTGAATGTTAATGCTTTTTAAATATTTCACTGTGAAACTTTCTCAGGATCGTGTTCTCCGTAAAAGTTTTTTTGAACGATAGCTTATTTAATCAAGGTTTTCTATTTTTCTCATTTCATTTTACCTTTCTGAAAGTTAAAAATCTTTAAAATCACTGAAATTTGCGTATCCTTATTAAAGTTGACATGGCTATCATCTTTAAAGTATATATTTACTTATTAAGAATATTTGCTTTTTTAAATATTTATTAAAAGCGACATGAGCAAATTTGTATTGGAGAATACAAGGGGGCTATCTTATTATTCAGATTTTAAAGATTAATTTCTTCTATTTTAGATTTGTTGTGAATGTGAAGATATATGAGCAATACAATGAAAACAGGCACATGAAAAAGGAATTCATAAAATTTGGAAAAATAAGAGGGACTTTCGAAGAAACATTTCAGCATGTCTATTTCGAAGAAAAACTTTGGGATTTGTTTTTCGTGAAAATTTGGAACCTAAATTTCAAGAAGAAATACCTCAAAGAGAAGCATTCTCAAAAAGCAATTTTGTAAGCCTATTCAGGGTGAGTCATTTAACCTGGATTTTTCGAATATCTCGGGGAAAAAAAAGCATCCTAGAAAAAATGTCCTAGAAAAGTGAGTTACTTCGCGGGGGAAATTCATTAGCCGAAAAATTAGCCCCCTCCCCCGCTTGTGAGGGGGTGGGATAACTTTAAAGTCTTAGATAGGAATCCCCAATTTTTATTGCAGCTTCGGATTTAGTCTAAAACTACATAGAAATTGTCTACGATTCATGATAGATGGCACTGTGATCGACAAAATTTAATTTTTCCGTTTTTCCAAATAAGACCCACTACAGTCGATTCTGCTATACGTTTATCTTGAATCTTGCGTTTATAAAATTTATTTTGCAAATTTAGAAATATTGAAAATTTTTTTTATCTGAAACAAACTACTTTTAGCGTAACCCAAGAACAAAACGTGGATCAAATTAAATGTGGTGCTTGATTAAATCGACATTTAAATCATCGGGGGTTTTTTTTGTAGTTACAAAAACATAAAATAAACTGAAAATTTTAAGAAATAGCTTTTTCTCAATTCGAAAATTGTTTCGAAAATAAAAACATCATTAGATCAGACTGTTAAAAATGGAGTATTCAAATGCACAAGAGAAAATTGAAATGATTCTTATTTATGGAGAATCTGGCAGAAACCTTGATAATGCTGTCAATCTTTACGCCCAGCGTTTTCCGAACAGGGTGCGGTCACGAACTTCGTTTCACCGTACCGTCCAACAGTTTACTGCCGAAGGAAGTGTTCAAAGGACCCGTCGAGCAACAGTCACTGGTGCAAAATAATGTACTTGCTGTATTAGCTACAGTGGCCATAATCCCCACGTTAGTACACGAGAAATAGCTCGCGATTCCGGATTGTCTCAAAGCAGTGTTTCGAGAATTTTAAAGCGCCATAAATATCATCCTTATCATGTGTCTTTCCACCAAGATCCTGGCGCTGATTTCCAAAATCGTGTAATATTTTGTCAGTGGTCACGTGAACAAAAAGAAGAAAACCCGAAATTCTTTCGTTATGTAATGTGCTCCGATGAGTTATCTTTTACTATCCATGGAGTGGTTAATCGACATAGCATGTATTACTGGAGTATTGAAAACCCACACTGGCTTCGTCAAGTGCAACATCAGCGTCCTTGGACTGTCAACGTTTGGCGTGGAATAATTGGCAACAAACTCATCGGCCCCTATATCATTGCGGACAATTTGAACGGTGTAATCTACCGAGATATTGTCGAAAATGAACTGCCAATATTACTTGCGGACCTACGCCTAGAAATGCGAAAGAATATATGGTTTCAACATGATGGTTGTTCAGCACATTAATCGGCAGTAGCAAGTGAAGTACAGTCATCAAAGGGAAATAATCCACACGAGTTTAATACTTAGTATTACATTTCATGCTAATGTGTTGTTTTAATAGCTTTTTTAATTATAATTATTTAAATTTAATAATCTTACATCTTTTTCCAGTTGGTTTCATGTAAGTTTCAAACATTTAATGTTTGTTTCATATCATTTAATGTCTTTTTCACATCATTTAATGTCTTTTTCACATCATTTAATGTACATTCAGATACTTTAATGCATGTTTCAAATCAAATAGTGTAAGCATTCAAAATAAATAATGTACGTTTCAAAATTGATAATGTGAAATAAATCGCACTCTAGTGTTACAATTGCTTTACTGCGTCAATTCTGCTAAACTAGACGACATTTGAATGAAGATGAGTTTGGCTGCAAATATTTTATAGCAATTAGCTACAAAAGGCTATTATGACTCTTCCTCATCTACTCAAGTAATAAAACTTGTATATATACACTTGTACTTGTAATATGTAAACAAGTACATGTACCATTAAGTAATCATCATTTTATGCAAATGTAAAATTTTTATCCACAAATAAGATTACAAAAGATGGACCTAAGGGGGAAAGAAGTAAACTTTTAACAACTAATGAAAAGGATGAAGTTATTCAATTTGTGCAGCAAAATAATGATGCTACTCTGAAGCAAATCTGCAAGTTCATTGAAGATAGAATGGGGAAAAAATTTCACTACCAACTTTGCATCGCTAAAGGGAAGAAAAATTACAATGAAAACACTTTACAAAATACCGGCAGCTAAGAATTCCACATCAGTAACAGAACAACGAGCATTCTTTGCAGCAAAGCTCATTCCTTTACAAAGGGAAAATGTTAAAATGGCCTACTTAGACGAAGCTGGATTCAGTTTGCACCTTAGAAGATGTCGTGGGAGGAATATTATTGGGGAACGGGCAACTACTATTACCCAACATCTCGTGGAGAAAATATTTCTGTTTGCTTGGCCTTAAGTAATGAACAAGTAGAGCACTGAGATGAAATTAGTACCATTCAATGCAGAAGAATTGACATCATTTTTTTAAAAATAAATGACAAGATTATCATCTTAATGGACAATGTACCATTCCATAAAACCAGAGCTATTAAAGAACTAATTGAAGGTCATACCGGTCTCCCCATTCCTCAGTCCGGTATACACCATATTGCCATTAATGACCAGACACTTTCGATTTTAGACGTTTTGTTGAATATCTAGAAAAATACTTGACGAATTATCCTGTAATTTCAGGGGTGTAAAAAGGATGTTACACCTCATATATTTCAGCGAAGGTTTTCTCCCAAGGTCGAAATGTTTTCCTAAGTTTTTTGTTTATAACACGCAGGATTTTCAACCCAATGCAATGCCATTTTCAGGAAACTTGACAAACTACAGTATAGACAACACCCTGCAATCAGAATAGAAAAATAGTAAATATTTGATGAAATATGAGCATTTTTACTAAATAATGTTTAACTGCGCATGTGCATGCGTTACCAAATTGTCTTTTGCATAATTTATTAGCCAAATGTATAGAGCTACTCTTATAAAAAGCCCAAGCAAATATCTTGAAAATTCAGAAAGATATCATCGATAAAATGAGTTGAACTTCAGTTGCTCTCAAAAATAAACAAAACGATAAGGGGCTTTCTCCAAACTTTTATTTTTGGATCGGACACCAGTATCAACTTCTTCTCCTTACGTTGACATGAAAAAATATTGACTTCATATCAGCGTAAGAAGAAGAAATTGATACTGGTGCCTGATCCAAAAATAAAAGTTTGGAGAAAGCCCCTTATCGTTTTGTTTATTTTTGAGAGCAACTGAAATTCAACTCATTCTATCAGCGATATCTTTCTCAATTTTCACGATATTTGCTTGGGCTTTTTAGAAGACTAGCTCTATACGTTTGGCTAATAAATTATGCAAAAGACAATTTGGTAACACGTGCGCATGCGCAGTTAAACATTATTTAGTAAAAATACTCATATTTCATCAAATATTTAATATTTTTCTATTCTGATTGCAGGGTGTTGTCTGTACTGTAGTTTGTCAAGTTTTCTGTAAATGGCATTGCATTGGGTTGAAAATCTTGCGTGTTATAAACAAAAAAATTACGAAAACATTTCGACCTTTTTAAAGAAACCTTTATATCTCCATGAATATACGTGCTCTTCTCATATAAATGAACACAGAACAGTAAAACAAGCCTCTTAAGCATATGCTACAGCTACAATGCATTTCAAGCATTATTTTTTACAGGGTGATTGCAAACATTATTTTTTAGGTTCATTTCTTTGCTGGTCCCCTATTTGCCTTCGAGAGAAAACCTTCGCTGAAATATATGAGGTGTAACATCTTTTTTACATCCCTGAAATTTCAGGATAATTCGTCAAGTATTTTTATAGATATTTGACAAAACGTCTAAAATCGAAAGTGTCCGGTCATTAATGGCAATATGGTGTATAGCTTCCTCTTTACTCCCCATTCCTCAATCCAGTAGAAGAAGCTTTCAGCAAGCTAAAATTATTTGTAAGATGTGAGCATGCACAAGGCCGATCTGCTCTTCTCCAAAGTGTAAAAGAAGCTATTGAGAAAATTACGCTAACTAATTGCATGGGTTGGGTATGACATATCCATAAATTTCTCGTACCATGTGCACAGCGTCAAGCAAATACAAAGTGATGTTCCAGAAGATGAAGAAGAGGAAGAACAGTTGTAATTTGCTGTGTACAAATATTTTCATTTCCATTCATTTTAGTTTTTTATATTACATCTACTCGTACAATGCTACATTCTTACTGTATTTCTACATACAGTAATTTCTTACATAAAATTGCTAAATTCTTATAAATTTAGACTATTCCGGATATGAATAGTATTTCTGTAAATCACAGTTCATAAAAGTTTGTATTTGTTTTTGTAAAACTTACAATAAACTCTTTACAAACTTACATTACAGTAAAGTCTTTACAAACCTGCATTATACATGTAGACTTCACATTATCAATTTTGAAACACACATTATTTATTTTGAATGCTTACACTATTTGATTTGAAACATGCATTAAAATATCGGAATGTACATTAAATGATTTGAAACAAACATTAAATGATTTGAAACAAACATGAAATGTTTGAAACTTACATGAAACCAACTGAAAAAAATTGTAATAATGTTAACTCTAAATGTAATATTAAATTATTAAAAATAAATTAATATTGAAACGGTAAAACTTAGAGTAAAATTCAAGTGTGGATTATTTCCCTTTGATGACTGTACTTAATCGTGATTTTAATGGTCGCTGGATTGGTAGAAATGGTCCGATAAATTGGCCTGCCAGATCACCAGATCTTACTTCGCCAGATTTCTTTCCGTGGGGCTACCTTAAAGAAAAAGTTTGAAATAAGAGCCCACAATTCGTGAGAATATGATTGAGCGAATCAGGAATGCTTGTGCCCAAATTGAAGCAGACGCACTTCTCAGTTGCGTACAATCATTTGAAATGCGGATCAACAAATGACCTGAAGTTGAATGACATCATTTTGAGCACTTGATTTAATTGAAAGATGAGACGCGAGGGGACTCACTAAATAAACACTCCGAAAGAAACTGAAAACTACTACGTCCATGAGGTTGTTACAGGTAAAAATTTTTCCATAATTCGAAATTTGCAAAATAAATTAATTTTTTGAACACAATTTTCAGTGTTTATGATAAAAAATGGTATTATAAATTGTCTTATAAACTTGGTGCTATAAGTTTGCTATAAAAAATGATATACTGCAGAATCAACTGTATTGGTTATTTGGAAAATCACAATTGGGGGGGGGGGGTAATTTTCCGGCTAATGAATTTCCCCCGCGAAGTAATTCACTTTTGATTTCGGACATTTTTTGTGGGATAGTTTTTTTTCTGAGATATTCGAAAATTCCAGATTAAATTAATCGCCCTGTATAGCACAAAAGACAATTTATAATTTAATTTCACTTCTTAATTTAATATCGGGCAATTCATAAGATATTTGTATGACTTTGAGCCAATTTTAAAATGACCCAGAATTGTTAAATAGAAAATTTCGAGCTTATTTTAGAGCTTCGCTTTATCTAGAAATCCAGACTTGCTTTACACTGAAATCATGGATTTCCTCGGTAGGATTTCATTCTATAAAACTCAGTGGTCCGATTTAATGGGAGAAACCGTAAAATGACGATAGCGGAACGGGGAATGGAGGTTTCGGGTTCGTGATGCATCTTTTATCATTCATTATGCAGTATCTCGTTTCAACTTGGATTTCACTGCTTTCAGGAAAATATACACTAACTCGAGCATATTGTTCTGAAATAAATGTAGAATATGAAGATATAATTTTCTGCCGTTTCCAAATGAATACAACACTGAATTATTAAAGAGTAAAAGGACCAAGTACGCATTAGGACTAGAATCATGTCAAAGTAAATGGTTTAATATGTAGCAGCATATAGAGAATTTTCAACCGCGGGAGAATTTTATGGTGTAAGCCTCAGAAAACGTAACAACGCCAAACTCCGAGATCTGAAACTTAATTACATTTAAATAATTATTAAAAATTTATTTAATATTCCGATAGGTAAGCTTTTAAAAACCTGAAATATAACATGTTTAATAATACAGGTAGACCCTCGTTGTAGCAAACTCGGTTATAACGAATTCCTCGTTAAAACGAATTTTTCTAGAGTTCTAGCGAATCTCCATAGAGGACTAATTTTTGTGTTTGAAATCCTCGCTATAACGAATTTCAAAATTACGAATTTTTTTGACATTTTGTATTCCCACACTTTATTTAATGCATTTTAACAACAACCATTTGGCTATAATGTAATATAATATGGTAAGATGTTATTTCTGTATTTAGACACGTATTGTTTGTGATGATTCTCAAGGATGACATTTAGGGTGCGTTGTATTGAGTTAATTATTATAATTATTGTATAATTTTTAAAGATTTGAAAGTTATAAACAGTATTTAATTAAAAAAAAATTAAGTTAACAAAATTAAAAGTTCATTACGGCATTTTGAAAATAATATTTTATTATAAACGACTGCAAGAACTGATTAAAAGCTTAAAAATTATCTGCACTTAATATCTGTAAGTATTTTAATGATGTTTCATCGCTAGCCTTTTTTGCTATCGTCTGATGGCTTGATAACGTTGTTTATCTCCGATGTCTTACTATTGTCACGCGCGAAGCAATCGCTGCTTCTAAGCGCACAAATGCTGTCCAATACATTTCTAATACAAATGCTTTGTCGGCAATTTCAACTTTAAGACAATATTTTCAATCGAAAGAAAATGTTCCCGCTTGCATTTTAGGTAACTTGATGACATTGAAGCAGATATTGCAACAACTGCTTGCAGAAGTCTAATGCAAATAACATATTGTCATATTTTGGAAATATATAATTTTTTTGAACGATTTTACTTTTTTCCCTAGCTGTTCGTTACAACGAGGGTCCATCTGCATTATAACAAGTGTAAATATTTTGTGGGGTTTTTTTTCAGAAAGAAGATACTAAATTTTACAAAAATAAAAATTAACATAGATTTCGGATAGGTTTTATAAATTGCTGCTTATGAAAATTGCAATCCCCAAGAATATTCAAATGAAAGTAATATAAGAGATTATTCATGCTACACGAAATATAAATTGTTTTAAAGACTCGTCTTATGCATGGGATGTTTGGGATGGATAGAAAAACTCTAGCTTCTCCCATCCCTAAAAATTCGCCTCGCTCAAAAGTCCATTTACTAGGGCGATCTCTTTTGGTGATGGGGCGATACATTAGGAAAACTTGTTGTCCTTGTTGAGATTACATGTATTTACTGATGTAAATTGGTTTATATCTCATGCAGAACATTCAGAGGGCGCTAGTCTCCAATATCATTTGTATTTACTGTATAGCTGTTATTATTTTCATATGGCTCATCGGCCTCGGTGGATCAGTGGTTGCGTGATCGCCTCTGATGCCCGAGTACACCGGTTCGATCCCGGCCGAGGACGACGAGGATTTTTCAGGGGGAAATCCTGAGATCACGCACTTCCTTCGGTCCCGTTTAGTCGTTTGCCGGCTGCACGTTAAAGAACCCTTGCGAAGCAAAATTTGCGGCCCCTATAACGCCGTCCTGAAATGACCATAGCAGTTGAAAATGACGTTAATACCAAACAAACAAATCAATCATATGGCTCATTCTGTTCATCCTCAGATTGGACGCCGATTCGAGCTGCCGTTCACGTAATACGTTATTCATAAACCAACAATGTGTTTATACAAACCGACTTTGATGAACTGATAAAATTTCACTTTTCAGTAATTTGAAATTGTCACTATTTGAATTTAGTTGAGAAACAAATAAAAATAGCTCTATCAAGATCCGTTATTTGGACCTAAAGACGGGACACCAATTATGAAACACCCTGTATATTTTTAACCACTTAAAAACGACAGAAAATTAAGGCCAAAATTTTATTAGGATTTTCTTCCTTCAAAAATTAAATCTAGACGGCGTCAAATTTTTAAATTACGTAAAATATTTTTATGGAATTTAATAGATATATCCAATGAAATGGATTAAATAGAATGTATTAATGGGTTTTATGAATGAAGCTAAAACTTGAGATAAATCAGGATGAGTGATCACATTATTAGAGATAATCATACTAATAATGAGTTGGCCCACCTGTAGCTCTGGTAACAGCTGTTATTTTTCTAGGCAAACATCAAAAGGTGTTGGAATCGTTACCGTTCTGTAGAAATTGGCCCATGTTGGTTCAAACTGGATGGCGGCGTTTATAGGCTCTGAATGGATCTTTCTACCTGCCATATTTGCTCTGGCGAGATGGATTCACGGAGTCGTGCTGTTTGAACTATGGTTTCGTCCTGCCATAAACAGCGGAGAAAATTCTATGCTCTCTACTCGTCAAAGGTCCAAATTTGATGTTTATTGATCCGTAGCTGGCCAGTCTTCCTGTTTTACTGTGATAATAAAACCACCTCGAATGGCTTCCTGTTGTTATAATCCACGTGTTGTGCTTTCGGATATGGTTGGCTTTTTCGTGTATCTGTATTGTACCGAGTTGACACCTGTAGTATTGCTGCCATTGTGTTGCCGCAGATGATTTGTACTTGTTGGCTGCTATCTCTTTCATCTACAAGTTTCCTCCAGCCAATTTTTCGGAACTTCCCTTATTGCTTGAAGTTTTATTACAAAATTGCCATTCTCTATATACCGGAGTTCATTTTTATGATCATTAAAGATCATTATGAACAAATGGTGACCGGTGTTACATTCTTTATCGTACATGCATTTTATCAACGTTGCTGCTTTTCTCTGATTTAGAATGAAGTGGGTCTCTAATGAAGTCGCAACTCAGCATATCTATTATTCTGATAATTAAAGGAAGTTATGTAAAATATGTAAAAACTTTATCCGATAAGTATGCAGAGTTTGTTTATTTTTTTATTTTTATTAAATTGCTATGTCAAATATATGAATAATAAAATGTAGCTACCGGGTGTTTCAAAAATAACCGGTATATTTGAAAAATCAATAAAAACTAAACGGGCAGCGATAGAAATACACCGTTTGTAATTTCGAAAGTTTGTCTGCCTGAAAATTTACTGTTGTCCCAAGCATATTGCAACACACGGAAACATTTCATAATTCTTGGAAACGAACGTTCAATCATCGCATTATTAGCATCTTGATTTTTCAAATATACCGGTTATTTTTGAAACACCCGGTATATAGTCACCAAGCAAAGTCAGAGAGATACGAATTCAGCACTTATAACCTTTGGATATTTCAAAGACTATTCTTTCAGTAATTAAGATTCGAATTACTGTAGAACATTTCAAATTAGCTTCTTCATTAACATAAAAATTTCAAGTTCATACACGGAAAGAAATAACCACATTGTCTAATTAGCTACAGAATATGGTAAGAAAACTTGATCGTTTTTAAAACCGATGATAATCTCGTGGAAGAAAAAAGTAGAAATGACCGTCATTAGTTTGCCTTTTTATTCATTAGTCATGAAGCAATAGTCCGTTTCTTTCTCGCTTAATGTCGATTAATAGATTTAAAAAAAACAACAACCTCAACGATCATTTCGAACTATTTCATTATTTGTATTTGCCGTTTTCAAGCACATTATTGAACTGCAATGAATATGATAGCTACGAAAGAAAACTTTTGCATAAAAAACTTCTACTGACATCAATTCAATTGGAAAGGTAGGAAGTATTGATATTTTGAAGCCAACGGCTAAAATAGACGCTCCATTCAAACTGAATACAAAAGAATATGGATACGAGCTTCAACGGAGCGAAGACTAAGCGGTGAGAAAGTTGCGAGCAACTTTAGAAGAATGCACTAAAAATGGCGTAAAATACTGCATTGGCGTACCCTTCACATAAAAAAGTAAACATGTGAAATCATACAAAATAAGTAAGAATATATACAAAATAAAATAAAATTCAGACTCCTTGTATTTCTAATCAGAATTGGAAATGCTCATTAATTTTTTTCGTTATTTTTAATTGAATATTTAAAATCGCCATTCCCTAACACAAATCTCTTAAAATTCCAAAAGAATTTCGTTTTTTTATGATGAAGAAAACGAAAGTAAGAAATAAAGTAAGAAATCCGATTTTATTCAAAATTTTAAAAGGAAGAATTATAGCAGAGCTACTTAAAAGACGTTCTTAAAAAAAAAAAAACAACTACTTTTTTCCTCTTCAGAGAGCCTCCGGCAGGCGGAACACAGCTTAGCATTCAAATGAAATCTAACGCCACTGCCATAAATTATCCTGTCTACGAGATGGTAAAAAGAGGAGGCAGGAGAAAGCAACTACCTCAATTTTTAAACAAAATTTCACACATACAAAATGGGTATTCAGTTTCATATGCCTTAATTATGCGGTTTTTAAAAAAGAACTGTTTCTTAAATTTTCTTTTAAGACTATATTTCAAATGCAGCTTCATTTAAAGCGGCAAATTATTCAAATCCTGTATACGAGAGACGCTTTCTTTAAAGAAATGGACAATTCTAAGTCAATAACTTCCCGGAAAAACATGTTAAGGTTTAAGAATAAACGGATATAAAATGTTTGGCTCATACGGATATTTATTATACGTAGTAAGGAATCAACAATTTATCAACTATAATACGTAAAGGATAATTTGGATTTCTAACGTAAATTTACCTGTAAGCGTTAAGTCTTTGGTAATGAAATTTTCGTCTAAATTCTGTGTGTTATATAGCGCCTTTAAAACTGCTATGCGATTTGTAATACTACAGAGGTTGAGTCAAAAGTAGGGGGGTAGAGTTTGACGAATTCTGGGCGAAGACCATTTACCACAAGGGTATATCGCAGTTTATTAAAAGAAAAGAGTGGGAAGAAACGTCAGTACGAATTTGAATGCCATAGACATAGTGCCACCTGCGTCAGCCAGTGTAAAAATATGGCAGAAAAATTGGTGATTCGCGGGCTCTTTCGTCACTATTGGAAAAAGGGGATTAGCGCGCGAGAAAGAGTGGAAGGTCAGGGTGTGACCAATGAACGGACAGCACGACGGTGGTTCTCCCGCTTTTCGTCTGGAGACATGGGCCTGGAAGATACGCCAAGGAGCGGAAGACCCAAAGAAGTGGATGACGCAGTCCTACCGCAACAAATGGAAGCCAACCCAGGCAACACCACCCGTGGACTAGCGGCGGACTTCCGGACATCACAATTGAGTGTGGTTCGACATCTGCACGCCATGGGAAAGGTCAACAGGAGCTGCCGAGTTGGCCCCACGAGCTGACGCCCGCGCAAGCACAACAACGGGTGAAGTTGCGTCGTCAACTGCTGGAAAAAAAATCGAGGTTCTGTCACATCCAGCATAACGATAAAATAAAATAAAAAAATAATATTAAATTTATTTATTTTGTATCGGTAATTGTATCGCTATGTGAGGGCTGCTAGCCCACCTTTCCCTTGTACCCTGAAGAAGTCGGGATTAAATGACGAAACTATTTGCATGATTTTTAACAAAAATGTTGTACTGTAAGGCCTCTCTTTATTTCGTTTATAAGTACAGTACAGAGAACAACAACCTCATAGATATATTTGTCAGATTCATTTGGCTAAAGGGTTTAACGATAAGTCAAAATTGGGCAATGTAAACAAGTCTTATAGATCGATGAATATCGGACGCCACTCTGGAAACCAGATGATCGAATTTGGGTGTAGTGGATGTGTGTGACTGCGTGATTTCCACTTTGAAGTTCGGAGCATGCATTATCATGGCCTAGCGCTCGTTTTCATTATTGGGCCAGTATGTTTCAGTAATAGGAACTATTACGTCGGCAACGTATTTTAACATTTTGGACAATTCTTCATTGCCAACATTGCAGCAGTTGTTTGGAATTGGACCATTCTTGCACCAACATGATATGAAGGCGAACGCCTTCTGTTGAAGAAATGGTCTGGCCTCTACAGATCCCCGAAATAATCCTCACTGAATACCTTTTGAAAAAATGAACACACAAGAAAATCCTGGAAATATCTACCAAATTTGCTGGAAAGTTTTCCTCGGAAAGTAGAGGCGTAATAAAAGCAAAGACGGGTCCAATCCCATATTAATTTTCCATTTAAGATTTTACACTAAATCGAGCATCACAGACTTGACACTAAATAATGCCTTTGGCAATAGTGACTACAGGGTTGGAGTATATTTATTTATTTATTTACACCTTTACATCCCAAGAGGTTATAAACAGGTTATTTAAGTAATCTAACATGATGAGACGAGTTAATATCTTGGTGTTTACGATTTAAACATGAATCAGTACTGGAGGTTAACAGATCCTTTCTTGTAATTAAGAGGGGAAAAGGAGGGTCCAAGAAATACGTAATCTGCACACTTTGGCCCCAAAATATCCATAAAATTATTTAACTAAACTTATATTTTGTATTAAGTTATAGACATGAAGCCTGTGATTTGGACATGATTCTCGAGGACAATTCTTAATTTCGTTCCTAATATTAAAAGGTAAGTTATTCCAAAGTGAACAAACATTATAGGGAAAAAAGGATTCAAGAAAATTAGAGACCACTAACTTTGGCCTAAGTTTATATTTTTGAGTAGATCGGGTATTCAACGAATCAGTTAGCCATAATTTGACACAGTGGACCGGATGATTAATATCTAAAAGCTCGATATAATTCTTTTAAACGAGCAATGTTTATTATGCAGTATAAAGACGGTATAGTATACCTCGAGAATACTTCAGACATAGAGGCATACTTAGATAAGGCAAGAGCAGCACGAATTACTTTATTATATGCAACTGAAACTCTAGTAATATGTATTTTGGAGGCAGTAGACCACAGTAAAACGCCATATTCAATTTTCGGGATTAAAATTGTTTTTCTAGTTTGCACAATCTCTTTGTTAGATAAAGTCCTTCTTAAATTGTAAAAGAGAAATTTAAAGCGATTAAGTTCAATTAATAAAGACTCAATGATTTCTTTACATGATAACTTCATGTTTAACTCTAAACCTAAAATTTTACAAGTAGACGAGGGACTAACATTCTGATTGTTAAACAACATGATCGTAGTTTTAGCTTCATTGAATTTCAGTCCCTGCGACAGGTACCACCTTTTCAATGTCTTAATGTCCTTCTGAACCTGTTTATAGGCACGGGTATATTAAAAAAAGTTTTTGATATTTTTTACATCTAAGTCTAAAAACACTAGTCCGCGTGGAAAAAATTCAATATCTACCTTTATTTATTAATAAACAGCATTTTAGACGAAAAATTATAGCCCATGGAGGCTGCCATCTTTCCCCATATGCGCAAAGGAACACGGGAATTATGTGACGTCAGATAATGACCTGCGCAAAACAAGGCCAACTATAGATGAGAACGCGCAGCTGCAACAGGCGATCCAGCTTTAAGAAATAACGTGGTTTACTACTGTACTGCATTGCTTATGGCTGTAATAATAGGTCTACGACAAACAAAACTTGCAGCTAAAAAATCAGCAACTGTCGAAGCAATGGTTGCATAATATTAACAGGGAAAATTGTCCAGTAAATGAAATAGTCCGGATGTGTTCGGATCATTTTACTGAATCTTGTTATGAGAGAGATTTCAAGGGAAAATTGTTAAGGGCCGCAAGAAGCGAAGAATGCCGCCGTCCTCGTCTCCTGAAGCCGGACACGATACCGACGGTTTTCGTTCATCGGCAACCTGAACAAACACCAAGGAGAATACTTATCCAAACAGCTCCAGAAATACAAAGACCGACTTGAAGTAAGTTTAAAATTCAAAATGAAATGTCAGTATTTCTTATATACATTACGGTAAAAGGAACGAGGTTAAAATACATCGCCGAACTTGATCGCATTAGGCTTAACACGCGAATGACAAAATAGATTACTGCTAACCTTTACCATCTATTCTTCCATGCCTTTACCCAGTTGGCGATAATAAATAATTTTTACAAAAACAGAGAAAAAAACTGTAAGTTATTCTTAATATTTATAATCCATTGAACGTTGAATATGGTTACTGTAAATCTAAAGGCGACATAAAAACTAAAATGCAAAGGTTTCACTGGTTTGGCTTCAATTTCTCCCTCCCGCTGCCTCTGCTCAACCTCGTTAAAGCTGGATCGCCTGTTACATGGAGCAATTAATCTGGAGGCGAAACTCCTAACAGTTCTCTATACTATTTTTTTCGTATTGATAATCAGCGCCGCCAAGCGGGCGGCATATAAATTACGAACTAAAGATTTCCCTTAATGCATTGCTGGATGAACAGAAGGCCCCTAGCTTCATGGTTGAGTAACAGCCATGAGTTGAGTAACGACTCTTATTTATTTATCTTATTTATTTATTTTAATTAAAATAAAAAAATTTAAATTTAATTAAAATTCATTTATTTAGATATATTTTCTAATGTTAATGTTTTTAACAATCTTCTAATTTTTTCCATAAAAATAATATTCATATTCATCTTAATGAAGATACATATTAGGTATTTTTAATAAAAACTTTTGTATAAATAAAAACAATCTTACAAAGTTCATTGCAAATTTCATTTTATTAAAATATAAAAACTATATTACAAAATTCATTTGGTGGAGACATTCATATTCTACTTTTTGGTGATCTTTAAGAATCCGAAGTCAAAATTTCAAAAATCCAAAATTTTTAATACACGAACAGATTGAACGAGATCAAATCTTTCGAGTAAAGTTAATCATTCCTTACTTCTGTAAAGGAAATAGGGATGTGTTAAAATATATGTTAAAATATATGTTTTATATATATGGATAAATGATTAATGCTAACTATCTGCACATCGCGTGATGACTAATCATGCGACTAAGGTAAATGAATTTATTTTTTAAAGACCCCCCCCCCCCTATTACGAACTGATATATACCCCCTTTTCTATTTGGTCACATTAGATGGTTAAATTATTAAAAATTTCACTTACCCTTGGTAGCATGATCAGTCATCGCGCGATGTGCAGATAGTTAAAATATATTATGTTATAAACAAGAATGTCATAATAGTTTCGTTTGCTCATTTTCTACAACGAATATTTACCTTAACTCGTCATTAGGAACTCGGAAAATGAAAGCTCAGGATTTTCTTTGAATTATTTCTGCAATAACTTGCAATACACTGGGATCCTCCTTGTTTTCTTTTAGACATTATCAAAATGCGTTAGACAATGTCGTTTTCAAAGTAGTTATGTATTTCAGATACACGATGTGTTCGACACGATCATGGCGGTTATAATTTTAAAATGAGGTCAGCCCTTCAAGCAAAAATAGGATAGCTACACATAATTTTAGTTTCGTACTTGTGATTTATATGCCGTACACCACTTATCGCTAAAAAACGGAAGTACGAAAAATTTCGTCCAGTTTCGCCTCCAGGTTAATTGCTCCATGGCCTGTTACAGCTGCGCGTTCTCATCTATAGTTGGCCTTGTTTTGCGCAGGTCATACCGGACGTCACATAACTCCCGTGTTCCTTTGCGAATTCGGGGAAAGATGGCAGCCTCCATGGGCTATAATTTTTTGTCTAAAAATGCTGTTTATTAATAAATAAAGATAGATATTAAATTTTCTCCACGCGGACTAGTGTTTTTAGACTTAGATGTATAAAATATCAAAAACATTTTTTTTACTAAAGGTTAACTTTAAGACTGTGGAAAGGCTATGTAAAGAAAATTATCATCAACGAACGAAATTATTTTTGAATGCAAGGGTAAATTAAAAATTTCAGCAGTAGCTGCAACATATAAGGCTGTAGCGGTTGGAGAGCCCTGTAAAAGGCCCAAAGTGGATTGGTGTTCAAAAGTCATTTTTTCAAATTCCATATAGTTAATCCTATTCGTAAAGTAATTCTATAGAAGGTATGACGTTACTGATTCTACACCATAATGTTTTAATTGTCTAACTAGAGCGCCTCTTTGGATTGTATTAAAAGCTTTGGAAATGTCTGTGTTTATTAAAAAGCATGACATTCCCTTGTCAATTGCATGAATAAGAAAGTCAAGGATTGGTCGACCCCCAAATTGATTTCTAGGGATGCTAGCCCACAACAAAGTGGCTAGCCTGGCAAATATGAGTTTTTCAACAAGCTTAGATAGAACAGAAAGAAGTCAGATAGGGCGATAGTTAGAAACATTAGATAGTATCGCCTTTTTTGAATACCGGAATAATGAGTGTCCTTTTAAAATCAGACGAAAAAGTTTGGGTCAAACAAATCATTTGAATTAGGTGATTAAAGATAACGTTGCCAAAATGGCCCCAATTTTTAATTACTCTAATGGTTAAAACTAGTTAAAACCCCATCCCTATTTGAAGTCATATTATTGGATTGCCGTATGGCGATATTTATGGCACTTAACCCATAAATACCAGGGCTAATCAAATTTTTATCAAAATTATCCTGAGGGCTTTTTGTTTGATTCGGATTGTCTATCCACTCTAAGTAAGCGCGTCCATGGTGGAACGGGAAATTATTTCTTTGATTCTTATAATTGCGGATACATTTCCATAGATCAAAGATGTTTGTCCCCTTTTTCATGAGTGTAGCACGCTTCGCCTGCTTAATTTCTTTTTTTAAAGTGGGCATTTACCTGTTTCGGTCGTTGTTTGCTGAGAGCTGTGGAATCCATTAGAAAGGATGTGTAAGCTAGTTTTTTATCCTTCCACAGAGCTAATATTTTTTTGTTCCACCAAGGACGTCTCACTTTGTTACTCTGTACATTCTTGATTTGTAAACCAGCAACCAAGAGTGCCTTTTGAATGTTATTGCTCATTATGTTAAACAAGTAATTAACATCTTGAGTATTGAAGTATATTGACCAGTCAAAATTAGGTAAACTATTCTTAAATTATGTCCAATCGACGTAGTCATAATTGATATATTCACTAAACCTTTTTCTTTGGGATTTTGTATTGCACATCTGATTAATCAGAACAATCAGCGCGTGATGATCACATTTTGGAATTATCGCATGTTTAATTAAATTATCAGTCCACGATGTCGGAATAAAAATTTGATCGAGAGTGGTTCTGGTCGTCTTCGTTATTCTGGTAGGAGAATTAATAATTAGATGAAGCTGTAATACCTTACATTGCTCAATAATCGCTTTGGTCGAATAAGAATCAATCCCGAAGTCCACGTTGAAGTCTCCCACTATCAGGCTGGTGGCATAACGATGAGATTGTTCGATGACAGCCAATAACTCAGCAATGGGAATACAGTTCGGTCTATATAAGGCGAGAAGATTGACCTCAATTTCCTGTAATTTTGCATTTAAGTAAATGTATTCAAAGCCGGAGTTAGATTGTTGATCCATAGTTTGGTAGCTCCATTCGTCCCTAATTATAATCAGCACACCATCTCTTCCAGATGTTCTAGGGTTCTTCCTTGCCACCTATACTCTTTTGTAAATTCCCACTCTTTTGCAATTATCTTTTTATAACTCATTGGGCGATTTATCTGCATACAAAAAAATTGATATTTATATCGTCAATCATCAAAACATCGTATGTTTTTTTTTAATTAATTCTAATTTGTTATGTGAAATTTATTCGGGAATCATTTTTAAAATTTAATTTAAACGTTATTTGAATACCAAAGAAAAATGTTAAGGTTGCGTAGTTTTCGTTTCTAAGTCCACAAAATAAAAAAAAATAAAACTTCTACTTGCACTGAATGAGCAATAACTACCAAGTAAGCGAGACCGAAAAAAGGTGATCATTGGAAATTCAGCTCGTGTCTCTTGATCCTACTCCCTCCATTCCGTATCCTCCCTCCTTTTTATATCTAATTTTATATCAGCTGATAAGATTCTCGAGAATACAGAACACAGAAATCTCCTTCTCGCAAATCAACGCCGTTCCTTTTCATTTCCTCCATTCTTCCCTGTGAGGTCGAATGAGCTCTTCTGACAGGATGAGCTCTCCATCCTTAGCTGCTCTTTTCTTTCATAAAAGACGAAAAGAGGAAAATTTAATAGCGTTGCTGGTCTTGACACCAGTGGTCAAAAAGCAGAAGCCCAGCAGCTCAGTGTGACTGGCTCTTATTCCGAAATCGTGGATTTTGCTCAGCGTTAGTTAAAGAGGACCGAGCCATTTCTTCTTTTCCGCTGATTTTACTTGATGTCTTTCTCAATTTTTTTTTGGGAAATAAATTAAATATCCCCCCCACCTCCCGTTCTTACTGAATTAAGTAGCTATGGGGCGAACACCTAACGGAGCATCAATATTCTTAATCTAACAAGCCCAAAGGATATTGGTCACCAAGAAAAATTTATTAAAAGAAAAAAATCTTTTAATTATTTGATTAGGATACTTCGTCTCACTGTTAAAGATACCAAATAAAATTTTCCAAACGCACTGTTCTACTAACCTTCCGTTTAAAAAAAAAAGGCCATAGAAATCCTATGTACGGTCAACCATCACCTGAATGAGGAAACGCGAGTATATCTTTAATAGAGCAGTACCGTTTAATGAAAATTCACTTGATCTGCACGAAAAAAAATTATCCTTTTGATTCACGCAAATGTAAACTTCATTAGGTTGTCTTCAAAAATGCTGGATTCATAAATGATGTTGGGTCGGTGCGAAATGCTTCATAATATATGCCCCGTACACTATCAGTTGCTGGTCAAACAACGTTGGCCAAAACAGAGAGAAGGCCAGGCCTGTGGATATGGTTAAATGCCGGATCAGGTCATATATTACAACCCCGCATTTAATTTTGAAATATATTTTGATTTCTAATTAAATACTGAACAATTCAACTGATTATTTATTTCTAAATTTTCAATCACTTTGATTTTATTTCATGAATTGAAAGTGGATTTAAATTTAGGGACCCTATCTCAGTTAAATATCACATTTTAATAAAACAAGTGACTTTGTGGTAATTAAACGAGTTATCTACAGTTAGCTCGTATCACTAATTTAACAAAATTCTTTTACAGTGACAGAGAGTAGATCTTCTCGGCTATGGAAGTTTCTAGTAATGAAGTCCACAGATTAATCAGAAAGCGTTTTACTACAGTTGACTCAAATGTGGGCTCGGCATAAATAATTGAATTGAATTTTTGAGGATTTGGCCATGCAAAGGCCTGCAGCGTTACTCACGAAAGTTCTATAACTCATAAATGCTTAAAATTATGTACAGTACAGTATATGATATTAATTGTGAATAAAAGCAGAGGTGCTTCATACCTTGAACAAGCTTCACGAAATATGTCGTTTAAAGAAGCAAAAATAAAGGGTAGAATAAATTATTCAAACTACTGTTCGTTTGCCATCAGTTTCAAGCTGTTAATCGATTCAGCACAAACATGCTAATTCTAACTTTAGAGCGCTACTGGTTTGATTGCAAAGTTTCTCGAAAGGTTAGAATTTTTCAATCAAACTGATTCGAGAAAGTTTGCAAACAAAACGGTATTTGCATTATTGTACTGAATCTATTAACAATTCTGATACTGATGGCAAACCAGCAGTGACTTGTATAATTTGTTCAGTTGATGTTTATACTTCCTCAATTATTGATTTAGTGAGACTTAAGATATGAACAAATTTTGGCTTTATTCGCTAATTTCGGTTTCTTTGAGGCTATCAAGGCAGACAATAGTCTGACTTAGTATGCAACTCAATTGGGTCCACGCTCAAGAAATGCTTTAAATATTGTTGCTAATTTTTCAATTACAAGAAAACGCTACTCAGGCACAATTGACAGCATAAAAAAAAAACGTTAACGTCAAAAATTGGTGCACACTAGGAAAATCCCACAGAACTTGTAGATTAAAAAAATTTCAAAAATAAAAATTCTGAAAAATCCATAATGTTTAATGAGTACCGCTTATGAAGAGATCCTAATTCACTTACAGGAATAAAAAAGAGGTCGTACAGACGAAATAACAGAAAGGGGGGCCTAGATTTTCTTTCTAACGCGTAGCAATACTCATGTCATATGGTGTCGTATCACTGCTATACCAATGGAAGAGCGAATGGTAATGCTCGGAAAGCCGTAGGTTTATACAAGGAGACCATATTTAAATAGACAACACCTACATCAATTAGAAACTTACATCAATTACGATGCGGTCGGCTGATGTTGAATCGATCGCCGTTTAATCCAGGTGAAATACAGGGTGTTAGGAATATCGATGTCAATCCTGAAAGAGGTGACAGGGGAAGTCAAAAATAGCAAATTAAATAATGCATATTCTTATGCAAAGGGTAACGGTAATCTAATTATAATATATGCAATATCTGAACTTAAACGCTCAAGAATTTAATAACGGCTAGCAATAATTTAACGCATATTACTATTATCGTCGACATCGCCGACATCGCCGAAGCACATCAAAGAAACTTCCACATCTCTCCATCCAAAAATTGTTGCTGCATTTGCCCCAAAATTACTTAATCTGTCTCACCTGTCTGTCCTCAGCCAACCATAAATTGTGACTTTTTTCCCTTTGTTTAGTTGGAAGTCCGTTCTGAGGAGAATTCGAAGTCCACTTTTTTCTTTTGTTTAGGCCAAAGTCCACTGGATATCTTGAAATGCTTTAGTAATGAATACACCTTTAGCAATGATAATGCCTTCATCACCCACCCATTACAAACATGTTATTACTTGGGAAGGGGATTATTTTAATAAATACCGTATTTACCCGAATATATGCCGATGTCGAATTTAAGCCAACCCTCCCTCCTTTTTTTAGCCATTTTTATGGGAAAAAATATTCACAAATTAAATCGATTTTAATTTTTTCAATGTACTAAAGATTAATTAAATCCCTCTATTACGCCAACAGTTGGCCGTACTGACCCGTTTCACTGGTTTTGCCTAAATTACTTTCTTTTGGTTTTTGGACACCCGAATTTTTTTTCACTGTTCTTTACATGTTTTCCTAATTAAGTGCTTTGTTTGTTTTAATTTTCAAATAAATTTCACACGATTTTTTTTTCAATGAATAGACATGACTACGCCACACTATATAGAGTAAATATAACAAGATGCATTACAAAGCCGAATTTATTTACTAAACTAAATAGCAGATATTTTGTAAATAATTTGTAAATAATCCGTCGCACGCGATCACTTTTTTGTATCATTTTTCTGCGTACATGATTTGGGCAACAGGAGATAGAGCTATGCCTATGGACAAACCGGAAAAGTTCAGACGTGACATCATGAGTGTGATTGGAAAAAACCCAGGTGAGAAGCACTTTGTTCTCGGCACTATGGACCTCAACTATCCCCCTAAACAACCACTAACCCTGCCTCGAACGTCTAATAAACTTCTTTCTTGACACTACCCCGTTTATTTCTAACAACATGGTATGTGTCGCACTTAGTTGATAACAGGATGAGGACAACACCGCCGATTGATTCGTCGGTTTGATGGGTTATCTGGACGTATCTAATTTGTTCGTCGGCACAGCCTCCATCCCTTATTGCCCAGACCATGTAGGATCTACTAAAAAGTGCCCCGGATGATTGCAAAGGAAAGCGTTATGCGACCAGCACTCGTTCATTTAACGTTTGAAAGAGGATAACATCGTTCAATACCCACCATTTACCAGAGACGTTCTATTGCCTAATGTTCAGCTTAGCTTCATCTCCTTGCTTCCAACCGTAAGTAGTGCGTACGCGCTTTACACCACTGGCTCGTGGATAGCGCGATGCGAGGCAAATAGATCTACTACATCCAGTAAGGCCTAAATATTACTCATTTCTTAAGTTAGCGATGATAATAAAAGTAATGATTGTTTTATTACTTTCTTTGTCTCAGGAATTCTTATTGTTTCGTTGTTGCTTCCGCCATCTGCCTCGTCAAGGGTTCCCGTTGTCTTCCCATAATCAATGCCTAAACTTTTTTATTAAGCCTCACTCGCACGTTTACATGACAGTGAGATTAAAACCATCTATATTATAATTCTGCTTATGTTTCGTCCGTTCGTCTGCACGTTGCGCTTGGTTCTAGGTTTATGAGGCGGATACAAGCTGCACCAGTCAAAGCAATGCCACTTTTATTTCGGGACAGGTTAAACATACTATGAAGGAACAAGTACAGACAGCGATAAGGCCATGTGCATGCTTGGTGAAATGTAGTACATAGTATTTTTAGCACATTTTCATAGAAAAGTGCTTATATGATCGGTTTGTCCAGATGTCCATAGACACAATTCCAGCAATGCATTGCTTTGCAATGGCAAGATTGGGCGTAGTGAATTGTTGGAAGAGACGAATCATCCTCCCGTTGGGGGAAACACAGGATGCACGTAATAGGCAATTATAGAAAGGGAAGATCTGTGTCATTGCCCAAACCGAAAGGATTTCTTTATTAGTAAAGAGCTTATTATTTAGTACGATAACTTGAAAATCTTTTTCACCAATCGATAAATATGGGAGATAGTCGAAATAGATACAATTGCACGTGCTCTAATGGACCGTTAGGATACCCCTAAAAATTCTCAATGCTAACATATGGCATGCAATATATCAAACAACTCGTAACGACGTACCATGATTGAACATAATAAGTAATTAGTGATACACGGAGCTGGTTTAGTAGTACGTATTCTAATGGTACCAAATGGTACCTTTGTAAACTCTTTGTGCTAAGATATGGCATGTAATATATCAAACAACTTGTAACAACGTGTCTTGAATGAATATAATGAGTAATAAATGATACTCGGAATTAGTTTAGTAGTAAAAATTGGTTTAATCGTACGTACTACCATATAATGCCAATGCTAACTTCCAATGCTTAGACATGGCATGTACAAACTTCAATTCCAAAAATATTGGGACACAATGAAAAGTTGCATTACAAAGTACTGATTGGTTTGTTAGTTATGTAG
The DNA here is from genome assembly GCA_023313115.1 of Rhysida immarginata. Lineage (NCBI taxonomy): Eukaryota > Metazoa > Arthropoda > Chilopoda > Scolopendromorpha > Scolopendridae > Rhysida > Rhysida immarginata. The sequence goes on from JAHWFO010003124.1 coordinate 3,607,330, forward strand.
GTTGTGTAGTAAATTGTTAAAAGTATAAAAACACAGATTCAACATAATTCCTTTCACAAACTTTATTGCTATTTTAAGAAATGCAGACTAAATTGTACATTGGTACGCGACAAGTGCTACACATGTTGGAACAGCCCTTATATTTTCCACATTTTACCATTGAGCTGCGTCGCCTTTCCGCTTAATGACACTAGCCAACCGTTATAGAAGCGACGACACCAGGTTGTCTAATTTTTCGACTGGAATTCTTTCCCATTCCTGCTGAATATAAGCTTTTAATTGTGCAACTGTGCGTGGTCTGCGTTGGCGCAATTTGCCCTTTATAATGCGCCAAACGTTTTCAATAGAAGACAGGTCAGGACAGCACGGAGGCCAATCAAGTACCCGCAATCGACGATTACGCATCCAGGTCTTCGTAGAACGCCCAATATGGGGCTTGGCATTGTCCTGTTGAAATATGCAGAGACGCTGATGAAATAATTGTCGTTTAGATGGCAACATTTGTTCCTCTAGAATCCGTATATAGGGCTCAGCGTTAAGAGTATCATCACAGAAGTGCAGGTTGCCGAAACCCTGGGCACTCATGCACCCCCATATCATAACTGAGGCTGGTTTTTGAACCGTACGGCGGTAACAATCTGGGTGATCCTTTTCGTCCTTGCTCCGACGAACCCGACGTCGATTATTTCCGTAAACGACTTGAAAGGTGGATTCATCAGACCATAGGATGCGTTTCCAGTGAGCTATGAACCATCTTGCATGAGCTCGTGCCCAGGGCCGTACCCAGAAATTATTTTCGGGGAGAGCTGAGGAGGGGGGGGGTGGCCCAATCCTGCTTGTGTAGGGGGGTCCCTCATGTAACAGATTTAGTTGACCGGGTGGCCAGTGCCGCTGGGGGGGGGGGGGCTGATCCCCCCCTGGATACGGCCTTGCTCGTGCCCACTGAAATCGACGGCGTTTTTGGACGGGATTGATGTATGGCTTGCGTTGAGCATAGTACAACTTTAGGTTGCATCTCCGAATACAGCGCCTAATTGTATTGGTCGATACACGTTTTCCGAAGAATCCCTGAGCTCATGAGGTAATTTCCACTACAGAAGTATGCCTATTTTTAACGCAATATCGCCGGAAGGATCGAAGGTCACATGCGTTAAATACTGGTTTTCGTCCTTGTCCTTTACGTACGGGAATTTCACCGGATTCGCGGTAATGTTTAGCAATACTATGAACGGTAGAGGGAGGCAGATTCAAAATCCTAGCAATTTCCCCTTGCGATTCATTATTTTCATACCTTTGAATTATTCGTCTTCGCAAGTCGTTTTTAATGGACTTTTCTCGACCCATAACGGTGACATAACTGCGGAACCCGACTTTTCTGCGTCTTATATGCTCATGCAATCTCGAATTCGTCAGGTTCTAGCCGTTTCTAGAACATTCGACCACTTCAGGGGCTTCTTCTGCGCAAGTCCCAACTATATTGAAATGTGTTGCGAGTATATGCGTCAGCATTTTGCATAAAGTACAAATGTTTCAATGAAATAATTATATATCACTATTATTCTATCAGTTTTAATGACAACCACATCGCAAACAGGTTACAAAATTTTTTTGACTATGCGGGAACGATGCAGGCATACGAAGCTAGCTGCTGCCGACCCGCGGGCACGTTTTCTCCCGATTCAGAGGAACCTCCCTCGATTTTCGCCCTTCTCCAAAGTATGTGTGTATTAGCTTTTTTTTTAGAGTGTCCTAACATTCTTGGAATTGAGGTTTGTAATATATCAAACAAATAGTAACGATGTATTATGAATAAATATAATGAGGAATTAATAATACTCGGAATTAGTTTAGTAGTACTTTTTCTAATGGTACCTTATGCTACCAATAGAAACTTCCAATGCTTAGAGATGGCATGTAATATATCTAATAACTTGTAACGTTCATATAACCATTGTTATCCATATCAAATTGCTGCAAATTGCTGTTAGGCCTAAGATTATCAATATCTGATTTCTGCTTGAGTCACGCTTGGGTATAAATTTATTGTAAACAAGAATATAACTCGTAAAACGATTTTTCAAATATGCTGAAAAGTAGACTATAAAAATTTGTTGTTTAGTATTATATACAGTAATAATTTTATATAGAGCAATGGCGAAAACTGCATGTAAATTTACGTATTCGATTGCAGCGCTCACACGAATCTTTCCAAACACGCGAAATGAGAAATGAAATTCTCGCACGTCTAATGTTAAATGTTTTAAACTACTGGGCCTATGTTCTTTCCACTGCTAGATCAAAGTTACCATAAACGTCAGGAGAGAAAAATCATTGTTTCAAAGCACCGTCGGGAAAAATCTTTTAAGCATTCCAAGGAGCTTTAGCTGTGACGCAGATATAATTTTAAATTTGAATATCTCACGTTTACTTGCACTTGGTTTAAATAAACAGTGGAAATATCTTTGATTCAAAACGCATTCACACCATTTTTAAATATAGGCCTAACTTCAATTAGCTATTTTAACAATAGGCCTAATATTAATTAGTCATTTTAACTATAGGCCTAACATAAATTAGCCATTTTTCACAATAGGCCTAACATTATTTAGTCATTTTAACTGTAGGCCTAACATTAATTAGCCATTTTTGACTATAGGCCTAACATTAATTAGCCATTTTTAACTATAGGCCTAACATTAATTAGCCATTTTTCACAATAGGCCTAACATTATATAGTCATTTTAACTTAGGCCTAACATTAATTAGCCATTTTTAACAATAGGCCTAACATTAATTAGCCATTTTTAACAATAGGCCTAAGATTAATTAGCCATTTTTCACAATAGGCCTAACATTATATAGTCATTTTAACTTAGGCCTAACATTAATTAGCCATTTTTAACAATAGGCCTAAGATTAATTAGCCATTTTTCACAATAGGCCTAACATTAATTAGCCATTTTTAACAATAGGCCTAAGATTAATTAGCCATTTTTCACAATAGGCCTAACATTATATAGTCATTTTAACTGTAGGCCTAACATTAATGAGCCATTTTTAACTATAGGCCTAACATTAATTAGCCATTTTTAACAATAGGCCTAAGATTAATTAGCCATTTTTCACAATAGGCCTAACATTATATAGTCATTTTAACTGTAGGCCTAACATTAATTAGCCATTTTTAACTATAGGTCTAACATTAATTAGCCATTTTTCACAATAGGCCTAACATTAATTAGCCATTTTTAACAATAGGCCTAAGATTAATTAGCCATTTTTCACAATAGGCCTAACATTATATAGTTATTTTAACTGTAGGCCTAACATTAATGAGCCATTTTTAACTATAGGCCTAACATTAATTAGCCATTTTTAACAATAGGCCTAACATCAATTAGCCATTTTTCACAATAGGCCTAACATTAATTAGCCATTTTAACAATAGGAAACTTGACACTATAATTATTATGATTTTAGCGCCATCTAGTATTTACATTTAAAATTATTATATTGTAAAATGGCGGATTCCTCAATAGAAAATGCTGTAAAACAGTCACTAAAAAGGACGTGTGACGGCATCTATTGCTGCATCCTAGGATGTAATTCGAATAGTTATTCGATACCAAGGATATCTATCTTTAATTTGCCAAGTATAAAAAAGAATTCTGAATGGCGAAATAAATGGATTAAAATAATTAGGCAGATAAAGCATAAACTCTTTTTAATACCTATACAAATGCATTAATGGTTTTATACATATTTACATTTTCAATAGTAAGGATAAAATATGGAATCCAAGTAAATGCAGCAAGATATGTGGAAAATGTTTTTACTGTGGCATCCAATAAATCATCCAACTAGTGCTGATTACATGCCATCTTTATTCCACCAATCTAAAAATATCTCCAATCAAGCAAATGAAAATCTTTATTTACAATATAAAAGTACAAATTTTACACACTAGATGGCGCAAAATGTAATGCGACTGCAGCGCTCCTGCCAGGTTTCTTAATGCCTATAGGCCTAACATTATTTAGCCATTTTTAACAATCGCCCTAACATTAATCAACACATTTAACAATAGGCCTAACAGCACTGAATTTTAAAATGAAATGAGCACGTGCATCAAGAAATCTTCATAACAGGCACGTGCTCCAAGCTGCCATCAACAATGCTTAAATGATAAACAAAAAGTAACATTATATTCACTTATGACTCGTCAGTAGGATTCGATTGATATATTACATGCCCTAAGTTCATATTCTTATCATTAGTGCACCAGGTTGCGTGATCGCCTCTGATGCCCGAGTACGCGGGTTCGATCCCGGCCGAGGACGACGAGGATTTTTCAGGGGGAAATCCTGAGATCACGCACTTCCTTCGGAAGGGAAGTAAAGCCGTTGGTCCCGTGTAGTCGTTTGCCGGCTGCACGTTAAAGAACCCTTGCGAGGCAAAATTTGCGGCCCCTATAACGCCGTCCTGAAATGACCATAGCAGTTGAAAGGACGTTAATACCAAACCAACCAACCAACCAACCATCATTAGTGCACGTGCTTGAAGGGGTCCACGAGAGCTCATCAAAAGTTGATATATCGCAGTTAAGTTCTTCCATTTTCATGTTTTCGTGCAAACGATGGCTGGCCGTGCACATAAAAGGTACTGATTAAGCTTGTATTCTTATATATAGCTTTAGCTACAGCTCATAATAAGGAATCATTGAAGTACTTTTTGGGGGTCATTTTCTCGGACGTAGCATTTCGAAAATCGAAAAGAATGACATATTCATCTTG
>JAHWFO010003124.1:3637122-3707151 GCA_023313115.1 Rhysida immarginata
CTTTGCAAAAATTTCGTTCTCCCGAAAAAGTTCACGCACTGGAAACGAACTAAGAAGAATGATTGTAAAATTTGAAGAAACAAGCTCATTGGTTGTTCAGCCAGGAAGAGGATGAAAGCGTGATGGATGATGTAGCGACACAAGTGATGGAGGACAAGCTGTCAATTTTTATGGGCAGCATTAGTGCTCGGCATAGATCAACCTCGTGCACAGGGTCTTTCAATAAAGTTTATCCTCCAATTATGTAGTTCATTGTTACGCTCTCTATAGAGCTATAGGATGCCCTGGAAAAACACCCATCTTGTAATTAAGGCATCCCCAACATTTCATGATTCTCTGATGAATAGTTTTTGCTGTAGTGAGGTTAACTTTAATTTAAGACGCCTTGTAATTTGTGTTTAATCATTATCCAGCCACTGATCCTTATGTTGCTGAATGTGATAAAAGATCTATTGTCGCACGCATTTATTGTCGTTCGTTTCCTAGGGACCCATTTGCCCAACTATTATTATTTTCCCAGTGAACTATTCTACTGTCTTCTGCGTCTTCGAGTCTCTCAGCTTCATAACGAAATTTTCGAAATAACATTGCAATGTACGTTTATCGACGCTGTTGATTTGCGAGTCGGCTGTGCTGGTTTACCGAGTTTACAGTGGTATGACCAAGTTTACAATAGTACGAGAAAATCGTTCGTATTTGCTTCTTTTGCATCATTAACTCAATAGCTTAAATGCGAAGCAAATTAACAGTAAAACGTAAACCGAATAGCAAAGAAGCAAAGACTCTTTAAAATTTATATATAACACAAACATGATCAAACATTTATTTCCAGCATCAAAGTTGTATAACAAAAAAAACCCCGACATTTTTCTACCAACTGATATCAATCACAGCCTACTTAAGATATTTTTATGGCTGTTTAAGGAAGAGCCAAATACGGATAGGCCGCAGACATGTTTAATCTTCGAGGATCAGGACCGAAATTTCTTTTCCGGTCGCTTCTTTGTACAGTATTGTGAAATAAAAATTAAAAACTAACGCTTTTAAAAATACTCGCGCATGATACAGCGAAGACTGCGATATTCTTTTGGCACAAATAGACATTACTTGCCGCTAGTTTCGAACACAAAAGAGCATGAATAAATGAGTTAACGTTAGTAAGTTTTAATAGTCAAAGCCATTATGTTATCAAAATAATAATTAGCTGATGGGTTGTAAATTAATTAAAACCATTAATTAACGGTTTAAAACAAAGTAAATAAAATTACATAAATATAAATAAATCACGTTGCGTATAATAATGTGATTCGCGCTGCATTTGTTCTTTCAAAATATACTTCAATTACACAATTTTGTGCAACTCTTAATATTTTTACTTTTAAGGCTATTAAAACATATGTAAAACTTAAAGAACTGTATCGGACACTAAGTAGTTCGGCGCATTCCATAAATTTTATTAAAAATTTGCTATTGGATTCAAATAGCATTAGAAGTACTCAGAGATATAAGATTATACCGAAGATTTATATTTCTAATTTCCTTGCAAGATTCTTTTCATATACACACTTTTTCTTTGTGGAATGCATTGTCGTATGATGTGCGTGATCAGTGGTTAAATGGTTTATCACAACATTGTATATGGGTCATTACACGTCAGTTCAGGCAGGCATTGGCACTGACCTCTCGGATTTTAATGAAATTTGGTATATACAATTGCCCTAGAGAGTTAGTAATGAATGCCAAATATTATTTTTTTTTTTTTTCATTTTTATGGAAGTTACGGACATTTAAAATTTTCGAAATTTGAGTGGGGGCCTTATCTATGAAGTACTGTAACTTCGGTTGTATTTTACATATAAAAGCTCTTTAACTGTAGATTCTATACGAAATTTTTAAAATTGTATTACGCATGCGCAAATATTTAAATTTAATACAATATTTTATTTATGCAAATTTCTCAAAAGGTGGGTATTTTTTTTCGTTAAAAAATTATTAATATCTTACACATACTTTCATAAAAACAATACAAAAAATTCAAAACTGTGTTTTGCTCCGTTTTTAAGATATTAATTTTTAAGGCTCGAGTTCCAAGCCACTATCGCATGGCTACTCGAGGTTAAGTTCTTCAGATGGACAAGGTATCCTAAGAAAATATAAATTTTAAGGTAATATTCGATTGTCTTAACATTCTACAGCTGTTTTTTATTCTTTGCAATGTGAACTCATTAATTTTTAAAAGAAAATTCAATAAATGTAGAGAAGATACTAGGGTTGATCGAAAAGTAATGCCTCTATGGCTGTAACTTTTATATTTGTTAAACCGATTTTCAAAATTCTTTTTGTATCTGATACTTACGTTTGTCCTCTATGTAATGCACTATTCACTTTTCGACATTATCCCCATCCCTTTCCACGCATTGCACCAACGTGTGACTACTCGGGTGAACCCGTCAAAGAGGAAGTCCGGGGTTGTTGTCGACACCAGGATTGAATGGCAGCTTTATCCATCTTCTGCAGCACGATAACGCTCGCTCGCAAACAATCGCCACACTCTATACCTTGTCTCAGCTTCAGTTGAGAGTGACGTCACGAGTGAAGCGGTTACAGTTCGCCCGCTTGAAGAAATAGTTCGAATAATTTTCTGTATAAAAAGTTCAAAATTCTTTCTGGAATCATATTTCATATTTTTCTCCTCGATTTAACAAAAAATCGGCGGATAGAAAAGCAATTTGACGAAATTTAAAACAAATAAAATAAAATGAAGTCAGTCTGTAGTCGAGATTATTTGATTGTAAAATGGCGGCGTCTCTTGTTCCTGCGTGAAAGAGATGTGTCAGAAATGAAAGATGATCGAGTTTTCACGAAGAGGATTAAAATACTTTAAACATTAATTTAAAAAAATGATATCTGATAGACACCATCTACTTTCGAGAAGCCACGCGATTAAAGGATGGTGTAACGTAGCATACATAACCTTAGAATAACTTATTCTTTTAACGGCGAAAGGATACGATGTTGTGCACTGTATCTGGTAAGGGACCTCATTCCATGACGTCACTTTCAACTGAAGCTGAGACAGGGTATAGAGGTGTTGCAGCGCCTACAGTTCAAAGATGAAAAACTGCAGTTCAAAGATGAAAGATCTTGCACCTTGCGACTTTCACAACTTCCCAAAGAAGAAAAATCACCTTAAGGGACATTCAGTCCCTGATGACGAGATAAAAGAGCAGTTGCACGTTGTAACTCAGAAGTGACTGACTCTGAGGAAGTGTAAAGTAAATATATTTTCTTTATTACTAACAATTCGATATCATAATTCAAATTTATATTTTCTTAATAATCTTCTTATTTAACAGGTGTTAAATACTTTTCTGATTTCTGAAAAAATAAATCTGAAGTTCTAAGAAACATTTTTCCTATTGATATAATTATTATTGTAATGCTATTATTGATTTTATTTTTTCGTGTAAATATAATTAATAATACTATTTATATAAATAATAAAACGTAAATAAATGAATGGTCCCAAGGTTTCACGCTTTATCTTCCCTGTACGAGTAGTCAAGTCCCTACTACCTGACTCCCGCTGCTTGGAGCTTAAGCTTTAAAAATTAATATCTTTAAAACGGAGCAAAACACAGTTTTGAATTTTTTGTATTGTTTTTATGAAAGTATGTTTAAGATATTAATAATTTTTTAACGAAAAAAAACTACCCACCTTTTGAGAAATTTGCAAAAATAAAATATTTTTATTAAATTAAAATATTTGCGCATGCGTAAAACAATTTTAAAAATTTCATATAGAATGTACAGTTAAAGAGCTTTCATATGTCACCAATCACATCTTTCTAAGTAAAATACAACCGAAGTTAGATAAGGCCCCCACTCAAATTTCGAAAATTTTAAATGTCCGTAACTTCCATAAAAATGAAAAAAAAAAAAAATATTTGGCATTCATTACTAACTCTCTAGGGCAATTGTATATACCAAATTTCATTAAAATCCGAGAGGTCAATGCCAAAACTATAAAATTTCTGCCTGAATTGACGTGGAATGACCCATATGTCAAAATACATGTAAATAATATGTTAATTCATGAAATCTTGACAAATATTCATATTTTAGAAAAATAAATCTATGTTTATAGACCTTTCTGTATTCTAATATCCGTTTTGGATGCATACTTTTAAATAAATAAATAAATAAATAAATAAATATAGATAAAATATAATATGCAAATGTATATATTGCGTCCAAAAATTTCGTAGAACGATGAGACTTAATACTATTACAACCTTAATGCATCGTTAGACTATCAAAATCTTCATTAAGAGAGAAGGGACATTTCGTAATGCTAACATTAGCGCTGATTTACTGTTCAAACAACCACCATACAGATGTTTATGAATAGTTTATGATGTTTTTCTTTTAAATTCCGGATGAAAGTTTTATTCCCCTTCATTCCCTATCCTTTTTTATTATAACTTAATATCTGTGGCAAGGAAAATATTCCCTCTGGCTAATAAAGGGAAAAAAAAAACCCAAACATAATTTCTCTTGTCTTAATAGTAAAGATGAGCTTTAGCAATGTTACCACTCGTGCTTCGGCTGGCCCAGCACTACCTATTTTTTTTCTTACCTGAATTAGTAATTTTTCTGTTTCATTTATTCTACTTTTTGCCAAGTAATTTCCGCTGGGAAGACAAACACAATATTCTCTTTATCTCGCCTATGGCAGAATATAATTAAGTTAGCAACAATATTTATAGCAACAAAACCTCTTTTTCTCCCTTTCTTTACCTGTCCGAACATGATTTTAAATTCACTTTCAACTTCTTCCTCTTCTCTGAAAACAACCTATTGAATTAATACAAAAGAGATTTTTCAAAGAGATGCACACACACACACACACACACACACACAGAGAGAGAGAGAGAGAGAGAGAGAGAGAGAGAGAGAGAGAAAGAGAAAAAGAAAAATATAAAAACTCAATTGGAAAGCTGAAACAAAGACTAGTAGTTGCCTTCTTTTCTTTATCATTAGGCGCCGGTGTTGTCGTCAACGGATGCACGTCGCAAACTCGGCCGTGGTTGGTTCGTCGTATTAATATTCATTTCTGGTAGAGCGAGTGACTTTGTAGATGATGTTCCATTTGCTTGCTTCACTGGCTGCTCGTCTAAAGAACGTTCCGTCCAAAAATCATCCACCATTCAATTCCATCCGTTAAATGAGCTTCGAGATGGTGAAAAGAATATATTCTCCCTCAAAGCCGCGTTAATTTTTTTTTTCTTTTTCATTTCCAGCAAATCAAAAATGTTGTCAAAGAGCCAAAGCGAATCGAAGGAAGAGTAGGGGAATAATATTCAAACTCAGATTTCAAAAAGCGATTGCTTCATTTCGAAGGTACTCTCAAAAACATAAAGAAGAATATGCCACAATTTTTTTTGTTCTTGATCTTAATAACGGCCATTGATTATATAATATCAAATAATAGTTTTCCAAAATCATTCTTTTCCATTGTGTAAGTCTGAACTGCAGCATCGCCACTGCTAAAGCGGGAAACTAGTGAAACTTTAAATTTTTTACTCAATCAAAATGCGTAAATATTGACTTCAAACTTAATCCGCATGAGGCCAACGGAGTTCTAAATAAGTTTACTCTAGCGATTCGTCACTTTATCCAATCTTTTAAATAAAAATAAAGGAAGCAAGTTTCGTATCGGTTGTTGTGCAACCAGTGTTGTTTAGAGCTTTAGTAATCAGAATTTTCTGAAGGTTTTCTTATTCGAGACTTATTTAATACTAGCAGTGGTACCCGGCATTGCCCGGGATAATTTTAAATCAGAATGTCGATTCGCCACCCTGACGAAATCGCATCCATATTATAAATAAATAATAGATAAGTAATAAAAAATAAAAAAAATAATAAATAATCAATAAAAAGCTGACGTTTCGGATAGAGGCTATCTTTTGTCAACCCAAGAAGGATAGTTCTCTAAATCAAGGAGAATATTCGAGTACTACCCTGAAGTAATGAAAGGAGTGCTTATATACAGGGTGTATCAAGTTCGATGGTCATAAAGTACCTAGCATGATCCTTTGCATGATTACAAACTTAAAGTTCCATATCGAAAATGTCGAAAACTCAAAATTTAAATTGCGTCGTTACGTCATTTATGAACTTTCCGCACCAGCAGTTCATTAAATTCAAAGGGGCGATTACAATTAAATCGGCGGCAATTGTTGAGATTAAATGACGTTTTCGACAGGTTTTCAGCAAACTTCGAAGGAACTTTAAATTTGTAATCATGCAAAGGATCACGCTAGGTACTTTATGACCATCGTACCTGATACACCCTGTATAGAGACAACGTGGGAGGGGGGGGGGGGTTGGAAAGTAGGTATTGGAGGGAACGAATGAGAATCCTGGAAATGAATTAGAAGACATGGTAGGATAGAACAAAAAAGAAGACTAATGGGAGGGGACAGCGGAAAAAATGTGATAGGAAAACATATACATAATCAAAATGACAGAAATACTAAAAGTGACTAGAAATGAAACAGTCGAATTCCGCATATAAGAGCACCGGATAAAATGAACTACCTATAGGCGCTCCTACAAGCAGGTCCGACTTCAACCAAAGAATACAGGGCCGGAGAAATGAACATGAAAGAGGACAATTATGAAAAATTAGAGAAAATATTGTAAGAAAACTGAACATAAAGAATGTGTAAAAAGTGATAAGGGAGATAGGCGCGAGGGGGGGGGGGAGAATTATAGAAAGGAATAGACAAGGGCCTAGACAGGTCTGCGACAAATTAGAGAATAGCTGGAGTGGGCCGGGAATATGGGAAAGGTAATGAAGGGCTACCTTTGCTAAGGTTAATGCCATTAGGGGTTAGGGAATTGAATTTCCAAATAAGAAAGGACTCGAATTGCTTTCTTTCTTTTTTGTTATGGAAGTTATTGCGAAGAATATAGAGGGCTGACGTCCTTTAAAGAGTGAATTCCTTAAACACAGGAATTAAAGTGGTTAGCGACAGTGGTTTCAGCACTGCTAAAGATGTCGAACTTAAGTCTGGCGAATCTGGTAGGCTGGTATTGCCAGATTCTCCGACATACTGCTTCTGAGACACTTTAGAGTGCAAGAGTGCTGGTTGTGAGAAGTGCCGGTCAGGGTAGTTCTCTAATATTCTCCTTGATTTAGATAACTATCCTTGCTTTGAGTAAGGATAATCTCTATCCGAAACGTCAGCTTTTTATTGATTATTTATTATTTTTTATTTTTGATTTAGTTTATTTTTTGATTTTTTATTACTTATCTATTATTTATTGTATTCCAGGCTTCTTGTGTCTCGTCCTTCTCCTCTACATCCGTCAATTATTCATATTAGAGTAACGATAAATGCCTTAAAGGTAAACTCCACACTCAAAACAACTATCTTTAAAATGAAAGATGAAAGTCTCAAAAACAACTTAGCATGTATAAAAATTTTCAATTCGAACTCAAAATTGATAAATATATAAAAAACTTTAATTTTTTTCTCTCCCCATGTTTCGGCAACTGTTACGTCACAAGTTGCGGAGAAGTGCGAAGGAGTTCGAAATCGTGACGTCACACTTTGGACGCAATGGACTATGAATATGAAACAAGACCAATAGTGACGACTGCGATTTTGATAACAGCGACAGCGGCCGTTAGCAGATTTAAATGTACTGCAACTTCTGCGATATACAGCCCTATGCATTAAACCGTGAAACGGGATCTTCTGCTTGCCGCGTCGGCGTGTGCACATTAGGACGGCGTGTGCTCTATACAGCAGATAGGCCTACCTCATTCTTCCTTCGGCGTTTAGTACATGCTGTTGCGGTCGTTGTTCTTGAAAAACCCCAGGCCCGTTTAGAGTTGGAAGAGCATCTAGTTCCACCTTATACGTGTTCTAGTTTCAGGGAATTCCTTGTTTGAATTGATACTGGATTAAAACGGCGGATGCATAGACAAAGCAAAATGAGCACACAATGCTGTTTGGAGTTAGATACCAGTTCCCTCGCTGTCAAAAACTAGTCCACTGTTTTTTAATCAATTCTGATTGTGGAAACCATGTATGAAAAGTGAAATTTCTATCCGACTATCTATTTACACATCCAAACAGAGAACAAATTGAAGGCATTCCGACATAAAACAGGTTAGCAAAATCTTAAGATATGTAGAATCGTTCTAATCGACTAGAATCTCGGCGACGAAATTTCCCGAGGTTCTCGCGGCAGGAAATAACGCCTTGTTCCGCTGTGTTCTCTGGAGAAGGAATGGAAGATCCCACGACAATTTTCAATTTTCCGAGGTATTTTTCTTAATAAAATATTGGGAAAAATCGAAAAGTTTTGAATGATATATACTCTATAAATCTAGATTAATTATATTACAAAAAAAAAAATAAAGTTGATTTTATCCGTGGAGTTTACCTTTAAACGAAATTAATTTCTTAAATAAGATTCTTGCCTACATCCTAGCACATACAAAATATTTAAAGGCTTTTTTATAATTAATTATTGAGAAAGATGAATTTTAAGCTAATAAAAATTCTGAGTTTTTAAGAAAATATTAAATCAGCGCATTTTGGATTCAATCATAGCTTAATCCATGTGCCAAGGTTTTAATAATAGGCCAACATAAAAATTCCCATGACTCGCAAATAATGCACTACTCCACAAAGAAAATACAACATCATGAAAAATGGTTTCCAGATAGTGGAGTAGTTCTGAAAAAATGATTTTATTTTCAAAGAATTACATTCCCATGACTGAGATACAAGGGTTTTAGTAAGTAGCCCATCGTTTTGATCAATGCCTTCTTTAAGGCGGTGTGACACTGAATCAATGAGTACTCGAATACTATGCTACTAACAAAATAAAAAATTCATTTCTATTTCGAGGTAGAGGCTAAATTTGACGTCCAATCATGTCCTACAGATTATCAATTTGAGAAAAGCCTGGCCAAGGAATCACCGGGGAACATTACAAAGCAATCTGTGTGTTGTTTGGATATGTAGTTCAATGCAAAGACCTGCAGCACCTCGTCAACATGTCACTTTGCTGTCAAACCTAATGGGTATTCTTGGTCACCGGTTACTGAAGTTGATAAACATTCCAAACCCTGACTTCGCGTTGTCAAGCACAAAAATAGTAGGATAAGTCCGATTGCCTATATTGCCTCTAGACTGTCGCTTGGTGATTATCACTACTGAGGCCGAACCGAGGTTCTACTCTAAATACAACAGTATGTCAAGCATCACGCAGGTAGTTTTAGTGCGACACCACTTCAAGCATGCGCGACCACGTTCACTAGATCCCCTTGTCGGCAAGCCTGCCTCAGCTCATCTATGATGAACTCTCTGGTCGATCGATATTGTAGCATCCAACCCCACTCTAAACCCTTCAAAATGTGAGATCGCTACGGCTTGATGTCACGTGCATCGAATTGTGTGTTGTGGCATTCGTCTTCGTTCTCAAGCCTCCTCATGTAGACGCACCCTTTGTTCCAGTAATGGTCGCTGCAATCCATCCAGCTTTAAGAGTAATCAGAGGCATAAACCAACCATATGTAATTTTATAATTAAATCTAGAGTAAAATCATCTAAATAACTAAATAGAGAGAATAGACTTACCTTAAAAAGTCTGTGGATAGTTGAATACATAAGAGATGAAGGAAGGAAACTCCACTTGTCCAACATAAGTTGTACATATGTTTGTGGACAAGTGGAGTTTCCTTCCTTCATCTCTTATGTGTTAAAATCATCTGTTTCAAAAAACGTCGTCGACGGCGTCTTTCAGGCATTTTTCTCTTCTTAAACTTTATTTTTGTAATATTTTCTCTGCAGATAGTATAAATGGCTATAATAAGTGAGGGAGAGCAAATTTATTAGCTGATTAGCTAAAACATTATGATCTACTTAATATGACCATCCTCCACTCACCTGATCCGGTTAGTCATGGATTTTACGATATCTTGATAGATATCCTGCGAATCTGGAACCAAGATATTCACAAAAAGATCCTTCAACTCCTGCATTACGAACCATGGTAATAGCTGAAACTCTGTCTCATGTTTTGTGTACAATTCCCTAAACATGAAAATATCAGTGAAAGGAAAGACATTCACCATAAAAGAATGTACTTGATCGGCCAAGCAGCATTCAAATGTACTAGATATCAAGACTATGAAATTCGGAAAATTTTTTATCACGATACTCCACCTGTTGCTTCGCACAATCAAGTTATTTGGCCTCTTGCATCAAGGAGTCGAGGCCGGTCCACGTCTTGCCTTCGGTATGTTGTTTCTACACTTCAGGACAATTCTAATAAGGACTCAGATCATTGCGAACAGTCAGATGCCACACAATTTCGAAGATGCTACTACTGAGGTGTACTGTATGGCCATCACAATTTAGCCTTTATCGAAGTTGGATAAACCCGTTGCTTAACTTATTAGGATCGATAGGTACTTATGTTTTTTTCAATGTGCCTCCGTCCGTCTGGCTGTTGGTATTCTAGCGTTCGAACGCTTTCGAATTTTCGACTTCCGAAAGCTTAGGCAAAACGACAGACTGAGTTCTTTAGTGGAATAAATCGGATCAAAAGGTCACAAATGCACCTTCTACCGCACCCGACGACTTTGAACCTTGTGACTTTCACCTCTTCCCAAAGATGAAAGAGTATCTTAAAGAACATGAATTGCGTCCTGACGACGAGGTGAAAGCTGCCATTCAATCCTGGTGTTGACAACAACCCCGGCATTCTTCTCCGACGGGTTCACCCGATTAGCCACGCATTGGCGCAAGTGAGTAGAAAGGGATGGAGACTATGTCGAAAAATGAATAGTACATTAGATAGAGGATAAGTGTAAGTATCAACTACAATACAAAAAGAAAATATTTAGCAAATAAAGTTACAGCCATGGATGCATTACTTTTCAAAACATCCTCGATGGCTGAAATTGGTTAAGTGGTAGATGTTCTATTGGTGCCATTAGTTCTATTGGAAACTTTCCATGGCATGCAATATATCAAACAATATCAAACAACTCCTAGGGACGAGTCGTGAATTATGATAGTCGAAATTGGTTAAGTGGTAGTTGTTCTAATGATACCATTATTGAATCATTGGGAACTTTTAATGCTAAGATAAGGCATGTAATACCTCATTGTTACGACTTGTTAAGCGTAACATTAGTCATAAGTGCGTGCCATCAAGAGCAAGTTGATGTTAGGGCTAAAATTATCAACGCTAATTGCTGTAAGGACTGCTTGCTGTGTTCAATAAGTCTAATAATTGGACCTAATAATTACGCCTATTCTTATTAACAACTAATTATTGTTAGGCCTACTATCAATAATTACTTAGGCCTAAGAGTAAGAATTGCTATAAAAAATGTTATATTGTCGCCAATAGCTAATAGCTCGCTTCAACAGTAGATGCTGACGTAGAAATGCTTTAGTAATAGATTATGAAGATATATACAGGGCGGAATCACCCTTACCACCCGTTGTACAATACGTGTTTGTGGAAATTGACGGACAACCACCATGTGGGGACATATTAGGCCTGGGGGAAGTCATATGGTGCAGGTGACAGGGACGGCGGCCATCTTGAAAGCCACCTTCTTGGATGCACCGTATGCTTTTAAATGGGAAAGGGGGTCATGGGGCACATGATTTCGGACTAGAACTCCCAAGAAAAACAATGGTGCAATCCGTTTGTTTATATCTTAATTCGTTCAACAGTTACGATTCTCATTGTTATTTACCATTTGTTGCAGATGTTAAAGCATGCCACTAACCACAGAGGAGAGGACAGAGTTGATAGGGGCATGGAGGGGAGGGAGGAGTGCAAGGGCTCTAGCAGCGGAATTCAATGAACGGCACCCTGATCGACAACCTGTTTCCCATGTTAGTGTTGCCCGGCTCTTCCAGAAGTTCATGGAAACCGTGTCTGTAGCAGACCCATGTGTGGAAGACCCATGAGTGAAACAGATGAAAACACAACCGTAGCACAGCAGGGGGCTCACGTAGAACGAATTAAGATATGAACAAACGGACTGTGCACCTTTATTTTTCTTGGGAAATTCTAGCCCGAAATCATGACCTCTTTCCCATTTAAAACCCTATGGTGCATTCAAGTTGGTGGCTTTCAAGATGGCCACCGTCCCGGTCACCTGCACCATATGATTTCTCCTAGTCCTAATATGTCCCCACATGGTAGATGTCCGTCAATTTCCACAACACGAGTTGTACAAGGGGTGATAAGGGACTTATGGCCCACCATGTAGATGCTTACAGAGAACTATTCAACAATTCTTGCTCATTATGTTTAACGTAGAACTATGCCTTACTTTAGCAACCTTAGCAACCAGAGGTTTAACCACACGTAGCAACCACACGTATTCTTAACGAGTAAAGGTTTCTTTAGTAATCAGTCAAATTTACTTTTCATTTTTGATTTCTATATAAATCCTATCGGTCCAAGGCATTTCGATTGCCTGACTTGTTTTATTACGTGCAGATTCGATGTGACCTGTTTTACATCCATTGTGTAATTTTGACAAGTGCCAATGTTGTCTGCAGGCTCGTGTGTATATCAGTGAGCAAGCTTGTGAATGAAGATCTCCTTCCAATAGTCGTAGACTTTTTATAATCATCCTTGTTTTTGTTACGAGAAATAATTAGGGCAACTATTTCAACAACGATTTCAACTATTCTTCCTCGGAATTTCGCTGGTCGCAATCATTTTAACGCTGCAGTAAAAAGTCTAAAGAAAGAATTTTACGAGTTACAGTGACTTCCAAAACTCTCCCAACCATTATTAGGAGCTTTAGCATAAAAGCTACTTATAAGAATGCGCCCTTGGTCTGTACGTTCATCCGTCCGTCCGCCGTTTGCACGATAACTTGAAAACGGATTAACTTTTTTAAATTCTGTTTTCAGAAATATGACCATCAAAGTCTTAGCTCGGCGTATCAACTTTTCAGAATTTTACGTGGACCCCCTTCAATTCGAATTCACGTCCTAAAACAGTGAGTGTAAATAATACCAAGCTAATGGCATGTCATATAACAATCGATTTATCAAGAAGGAATACATTGTTACTTTCTGTTCATCTTTTAAGCATTACTGACATCGGCGCGCGCACGTGAAATCGCTTTGTCGACGCACGATTGCTCAAGTGCTCATAATCTATATTATTCAGTAGCGAAAGAATGGAGCTATTATTGGTTTTATAATGTCTTAACTGTGTACCCCTTCATAATTTCTACATTTTTTGAGGTAGAAGGTTGAAATTCGGAATGTAGCTTACTATGGGCATATGCACCTTCACTATTTAGTTTGGTTTTGATTGGTACATTGGGGTTGGAATTACGGGGGTGGGATTCAGAGAGGACAACATATCTATGTACTATTTAGGTACGTACAGGCGTGAAATTCAGTATCCAGATTCCTCTAGGCAAGATCTGCATTACTATGAAGTTTAGGCCCAAGTGTTCCATTGGGGTCGGATTTGCGGGGGTGGTAGTCACGTGGTTTTTGGAGCTATGGCAACATTTGGCTTGTGATATATCATACGTTTGGAAGTGATGAGATAGGAAAGAAAATACGAGCTTTTTTACATTTTCTACATATTACGTTCAAGAAAATTAATTTTTGATTAAAAAACTTGGGGAGAGGTAAAAAGTGCAGATAAAGGGTTGAAAATAGATGACTTCAGGATCTGCTACTTGCCTTACCCTACTCGGAAGAAGGGGGAGGGGGGATTATTTTTTTTAATAAATGTATAAATGTATTTCTCCTTCACTGCTAAAGCTCCTACTTGGAATGTTTACAAGATTTTATTGATATTGTATACATACAATAGAGTCACCAGTGCTTTCATTTAAGAACTCAATATCTGAGCATAAAATAAGTGCAATACAAAATTTTTTCAAAGATTATTCTTTATGTAATTAAAGATAATCTGACAGTTTGTCATTGGGACAGTTTTGAGGCCGTGTTATGAATTGAACTCATTTGTATAAACAGTATTTATTTAATATTTTATGTAGCCTCCTTTGACTTTCAACAATGCAGCAATACGTCTAGGCATGCTGTCAATTAAATTAATACCTGTTTGGGCAGAAATATTTTTCCATCCCATCTTTGTTCTTTCCCACAATTTTTGCATACCTTTTGGTTCAGTCGGATATTTGG
Organism: Rhysida immarginata; assembly: GCA_023313115.1. Classification (NCBI taxonomy): domain Eukaryota; kingdom Metazoa; phylum Arthropoda; class Chilopoda; order Scolopendromorpha; family Scolopendridae; genus Rhysida; species Rhysida immarginata. The sequence continues at coordinate 3,651,360 of JAHWFO010003124.1, forward strand.
CCATTTGTTTTTTTAAGGTGTTCATACAAATGTTCTACTGGATTCAGATCTGGAGATTGTGCGGGCCACTCCAGAACTTCAATTTCGTTATCTTGGAACCACTGTGTGGCAAAGCATGCTCGATGTTTGGGATCATTGTCTTGCTGGAATATAATTTCTTGTTTGTTTTGTCCATGAAAATCCAGAGTAGGGATGAAATACTAATCCAGAATGTCGCAGTACATGGCAGCGGTCATCCTGTCATCAATTCGACATATCAAACCAGTTCCTGTAAATGTTATGCAACCCCAAATCATCAGGTTGCCGCCACCAAATTTAACAGTTCTGTTCACTTCCCGTTCTGTTAACCCTGATCCTGGACGTTTCCACACCTGCGATGACCTAATTGTTTTTTTTTTGTTTCGTTGGACCATATAACTCTTTTCCAATCATTCTGGGTCCAATGTTGATGCCGTATCGTGAACTGGAGACGACTTTCTTTGTGTTTCTTTGTCAGTTTAGACTTTTTCTTTTTCACTGCAGTTTTTAATCCTGATGCTTTGAAATGTCGACACTTGTTCCAGATTCAGCAATACATCGCTGGGTCACTTTGACAGTATCCGTACTGGTTATCATCCGGATCGGTTTTCTTTTATCATTTGCAGTTAAATTTTGTGGACGACCTCCTTACATCTTCTGTGCATTTGGTCTGCAAGATGCACGAACTCTGCTTACAGTTGTCCGTCCAATTCCTAATCGTGACTGAATATCTCTTGTAGAAAGCCCTTGATCAATAAGGGCAACAATGTTATTGCGTGTGTCTTTGGAAATAGGCTTCATTGTTGACAGTTATGCAGAACTTAGCATATTAAACGGTTGGATTAAGAAATTGTAAAAATACGTGGTTCCCGATATTTTAATGAAACAATCCAGGCTGATTACATTCCTTTGAAGAGGGGGTGCAAAGCTGTCCCAATGACAAATTGTCGGTTTTTCTTTAATTACATAAAAAATAATCTTTGAAAAAATTTTGTATTGCACTTATTTCATGCTCAGATATTGATTTCTTAAATGAAAGCAATGGCGACTCTATTGTATGTATATAATATCAATAATGGATGGATGAACATCTCGCTCTCTAACATTGAGACAGTTTTGGAAGTCACTGTAAATTTCACAGAATAAAAAGTTATTCACAAGCTGCAGTACATTTTAAAATGGACTTCATTTCTCAAAATCACAAAAAATACTTTAAAATTATTGAAAATTGTTTAACATTCTTTGAATTCAAAAACTCATGGGAACAGCAAACTTGGTTGTTCATCCTATTCAAGTTTGAATTAAAAAAATTCTCTTTCTAATATTTGCACGGATGGTAACAATATGCTGCTCTTCGAGAATATTATTAATAATAAATTTCAAGAACTTTGAAATAGTCTTAATTGAAATTGATTTTTTAATAACCCCAAACCGAGCGTTCTTACTTTCAACTCAGTTATAATAATTTAATAAAAAGTTGAATTTTTAACGTTCAATTCAAGGCCATCTCACTTGGTATTATATTTTAATCTCTTAATATTTCTCGCTCTCATCTTCATCTTGTTGTAGTCATTAATTTTTCATCAACAAATAATAAAGATCAATGCAAATTCACTTAATTAGACCTACCTCAAAAAGACTTGGAGCAATTTAATACCCACCGCGTGCATAATTACAGTGAGTGCGACGGCCTCCTAATAAAATTAATTCTTCACTTCATATTGTGTCTTGCTCGATATAAGAAAAAGGGTACTTTCGCCCTGAAGATTACTCTACCATAACATAATTGTTTTGGAAATTCAAACTTACAGAATTTTTAAGTGGCTTTTTAGGCTTATTAAAATGTACGAAGTAACTACTATGAAAAAACGAAATGAAATTTCATAACATATTAATAATGCTGTGCAATGACAGAGTAATTTGCGGTTTTGTTCAATTGCTGCGGAAATTCGCTTCATTTCAAAATTCTAAAGCGAATTTTGACTTTCATTGGTGCACAAAAACCTAATGTACGAGCTCATCAATTCAAATAATGAAATTAGATTAAATTAAAACAAAAGGGCGAAAACGACAAAGGGAACTGAATAAAATATTATTTAATAATTTAAATGTCTGATTTAAAACTGTTAGAAGATTTTAAAACGTGATTCACAACCGAATGGGCAAGTTAATAATGCGCCAATTGAGAGCGGAGGCATTGACGCCGTTGACGCTGATGAGTAAGCAGTCGTGTGCACTGAGCAAGGAAGGAGAGCGACTGAGTAAGCAAATTCCCGACGTAAAACCTAAGAAACCGTGCATCTAGGCGCTAAAGAAGATGCAAATGCCTTAATAGGTTGTCGACCAGAAGCGAAAGTGGTAGAAACAAACCGTGACATAAAAATTTCTCATCGCCGCAAAAACACAATACAATTCCTTAAAATTTGAAGAATGGTGTCCTTTGATATATAAGCCATAACTATATAATATCAATAGAAACAGATATACATCGTGTAAGGAAGGAATCATAATGCTCCATTTTGAAAATAAGTTTTTTTCCCCCTTACATGAAATACAGTATTTTCTACAAAATGCAAACAAGGAAGTAGTATCGGAACTTCTTTCTGAACCAGTGCTTTAAAACCTGTCCCTTTATATAGTAATACAACCCTTCTCATTTAAAAACTTAAAGTTTAGTTCATTGTTTTCAATATAAAATTTTTCGAATATACTACACAAATCAATAATCACATGTGCATAGCTCATCAGTTTATTAGTGTATGCTCTCTGATTTCATTGACTTCCGCTTGATCTACAGGGTGCGGCAATATTCGCTGTCGTTTAGTGCAATTATGGCCCCCCTCCCAACTAGCCTACCTCTTCGGGGATAGCTAAAGGTGTTACTTCCAGGTTCGCTGTTGTTGACGCAGAAAGAAAGAACATTTGAAAATAATACCCAATTTATTAATTTCTAAAGGGAGACAATTACATGCAATAATTAAAGATAACAATTACAAAATAACTCAATTCTCATTAACGATTAGATACATAACAATTCAAATCCCTCAGAGTGCTCCATTACACACTTAACCATGTCTTTTTTTTAAATGCACATATTTCTTAGGAATTTATATTTAGACAATTATTTAAACAATCAAGGAGAGTCAACAAACTGTGTGGTCCCTAGAAAGCCAACTTATTGAATTCTAATCCCAAAATTACATTGATGCTCACCAGTTAATATTAATTGTCAATCACGAGCTACATCACAGTGGTAGAACATCCTGAGATTGAACAATGAGATTTAAATCATGATACAGTTAAACAAGCCTGAATCAAGTTCATTCAGTTCTGGTTATATTAACTTCTCTTAACAACTGAATTGCATTTCTCCCATTTGTCATAATGGACATTGCGTTGTGTTTACATTCTCTACCTTGCTTCATCAATTTAGATATCTCTTACACAAAACTGAGACATTAATTATTTTTGCATTACTAATGATAAAGTCATTCAAGGGTGTAGGACATTGGCATGAGCTATTCGAATTAAGTGCATCTAGATATAACACCACCTTTTAATAGTATTCAGTCATAGTCATGGTGGACTTAAACCATGCTTGTCCAAGAGACTAGAACAGTTAAGTTCAAGTGCTTTCATGTCAATTCAATCCTTCTAGCAAAGTTTTAAGGGAACAACAGCTCTAGTAATGATGTTTGGAGACCGTGACATCACATGACTGTCTTTGACTGCAATAGACTTCCCCAATGATGATCATTAACAAGGTAACTCACCAATCTTCATGTCAATAGAATCAACCTCACAGTCGGTTACCTTTGTAGCCTTTCCCAAGTCAACGTGGCCTTACATTAGGACGAATGAAGCATCCCATCTCCGAGCTTGCCAACAAGGCGGGTCCGATTATAATTGAAAAACATCCAAAATCTAGTCAAGTGGGCAATAACTCTTCTTAATCCGCTGCGAGTTGATCATCAGAAATCTCCCTTTGGCTCAGCAGAATAATAAACTTTCATTTAAAGATTAGGACCGATATGCTCATGTACAAACGGACGCAAAGCTATACGACAATCATCAAGGGACTCTCTTATTCCATTCCCTCCAAGATGAGAATTAAACTTTTTTCCGTCTGTCCTTATGATTCCTTTTTTTCAAAAAATAGTTCTTCTTCTTATAATAAGATCTTGCAAACATTCTAAGAAGGAGCTTTAGCTGCGACAAAGCGATCGTCACGTGCGTTTGCCCATATCAATAATGCTTAAAAGATAAACAGAATGCAACAGTGTATTCATTCTTGACGAATCGATTGTTTTATATGACATGCCATTAAATTGGTATGCTTAACGGTGGCTGTTTTTAGCACGCGCGAATCGACTTGAAGGGGTCTACGTAAACAGGGGGAGCTAAGACGTTGATGATCATAATGTCGAAAACAGAATTTCAAATTGAAAAAGTTATCCGTTTTCAAGTTATCGTGCAAACGGCGAACGGCCGGATTAACGTATAGACCAATCGTGCATTATTATAATTAGCTTTTTTGCATTTAGATAAGTAGATTAAGAAGCTTTACATATAATATTAGGTAATAAAAGATTGTTTTGGTCGAAAAACCTCTTTCGCCCGACATCTTCCATACAAAGCGGCATTTCCAAAATCATCAAGGGATAAAGAATCACCCCTTGAATTTCTGCCATATGCTTAGTAAACTCCCTGTGTAGCAGGATTAGAAGACTGTCAGGAAAGCTATTTATTAAAGGCGTAGGAAACGAAAATATTTAAAACACATTTCCTTACAAGTTAATTTGTAAAGAAAATTGTACGAATTTCCTTCTAACGAAATTGAGCACTTAAAATGAACTATTAGAATTTATCCATATATCACACGTCCAAGTACTATATTGAAACACGAAACCCTTAATAATTATAATCAATAAATTATAAAGGCCACATGATTATCTGTCATATCTGCTGACTGTCAAATTATTGTGAATAATGGTATGTTATAATTTTTGAAATGACAAGAATAAACTGAATACGTTATTAATAGATTACTAATAAATTTCAGAGGCAAAGTTAAATTTGATTGTTATACACTTTTCTTGGAAGTTTATTAAGTGATACGGCTTACTTATGAAATCTGCAAAGGTAATTAAACTTTGGTTCTATAATTTGGTCAACGAAATGAAAATTAAATACATCAGCTCAATTAAAATCCCTCACCTAAGCCTTATAGTAAGAGGACTGGAAAAGCAAATAAATATAAAGTAAAATATTATTTTAATTGCTTCGTTTTTTGTTGTAGACGTCTATTTTAGCTTCATAATAGCATTTCGCATAATTTGTTGAGAAATTAGTTTCCATTTATGATATAGAAGTTACTTGATTTCTGACATTTGCATTTTCGTTACCACGCATGTTCCTCTCCTTCATTCCTGAAGCGTTCAATCAGGCTAATATGTAAATTATGAGTAATCATTTGCAGCACTTTGCTGTCATTAAAGTAATTCATTATATTTGGTGTATGTCAGAGGACAATAAATAGTTTTAATCAAATTTGCAGAATGAAAGAGCGATGATGGATTTCAACCACGACAATAATATGCTATGCCGAATTTGTACCTGAAAGCATCACCGTCAAATTACACGATCGACGCAAATCTACCTGTAAATGAGATGACTTCTTAAGTTTTCTAATTAAAACTAAGTTTTGTGAAATACAGACTTCACTTGGTAAAAATTGCTGATTATTTATGAATTAGTTAGACATATTAGGTAGTTGCAAGTGACTACACTTATAGGCCTGGAATATTCGAACTAAAAATAATAAGTACTTCTCTTAGTAAATCCTTCCCTTATTATACTTTGGATGAGTATTCTCTAACTTATGATCTGAAGAGCAAAAATTAAATTGCAAGATCTGAAATTGTTTTAACCATCACATACAAGCGAGCAGAACCGGCTCGGTGGCCGAGAGGGTTAAGGCGCAGGTCTTATCGCTTTCGGACCCAGCGAGTAACGGGTTCGAATCCCGCTGAGGCAATGGATGTTTGTGTTTGTCCCCTTTTCTAATATTTCCTCTAGTGAGGTTGGTATCAGGAAGGGCATCCGGCCGTAAAAATCATTGCTTCGACCAAAAATTAACACAGCGACCCCCCAAGAGAAATGGGAAAAAGCTGAAGAAAGAGAGAGATACATGTGAGCAAAATTAAGTCCTCTACCATCTGTAGAATTTTGATTTTAAAGGTTTGAAACAACCTGTACGCAGAGAAGATGATTCTTCCCTATGTGAACAGTACAGATCTTGTGGGGAGTCAAACCTTCGTACTTCTCTCACGTGTCGTGCTTTGCTAGTAATTTATATTCATTTGTTCGGATTAACATATGCTTGCAAAATGCCGCCAAATATGAACCATTTTTGGGAGGGCTAAGTATGTGCTGTTCGACGCGAAACATTCCTATTTGCGAATAACTGAGCAGTGCAAATCATAAAAATTTTTAATTGCTAAAGTAGCTGACCACAATACAGGACCCGTCAAAGAGCTGTTACCACTAATTTAATGATTGCATCATGTAAATTTAAAGGATTTGTATATATTCTGTTTATTATAATAGAAACGCGAACATGTAACGAAATTTCGCGATATTAATGACTATAAGCCGCTCACATCACAGGTTGTTAGAGCCATACCGCAGAGAGAGACTTCATCTCTATATTGCGGCTATTCCTCCAGAAATGTGTCGATGAGCTATGATAATGACGGATTGATGATTAATAGGGAAGAATAGTTCGTAGTATAAAAACGTGGTAAAAAAGGTGTTTAGGAAAAGCCTTATTAAATCAAGTAAAACAGTGGAGATTTTTAATTCATAGGGTGTGTCTAAAAAGTCCGACCGGTCGCGACCGGTCAAAGCCCGTCACAAAGCTCATTTTGGAGCCACCAGTGACTGACTCGAAATTTTGACTATGTCCGATCGACGCGGGAACGATGCAGGCATACGTAGCTGGCTTGATTCATTTTAAATTTTCTCCCGATTCGGACGACCCTCGATTCATAACGCGACCGGTCGGACTTTTTAGACACACCAATAGTAGAAGCTACTTTAAATTCAAGACCAAATGTTTAATTTGCGATTCCCTGATGACGGCACGCATCCATTTGGTAGTCCATTTCATCCCACATTCGTGTCAACATCTGAATGACTGCGATAATCTGGTGTCCTAATTTGTGCAGATTGGTCGGTAGGAATGGCACGTGAATATAGTCTTTGAAAATTCCTTGAAGGAAGAAACACATGAGGTGAAGTCAGGAGACCGTGGCGGTCAATAATACGAGGGGCGTTCAAATTTGACCTGGACTTTATTTTTTGTAAATTTCATTATTGTAAAAATCTAAATTTTCATTGTTGGGATGGCAACTACCGCCTGTCATGCAAATGCAGCAAACTCATCCGGTTGCCATAACAACCGAGTGTTTTTTTTAAACAAAATGGCGGATAGCGACGTGTCGACCAAAGTGGAACAACGAATAATCATCAAGTTTCTCCACAACGAAAGTGTGAAAGCATCTGAAATTCATCAGAGACTTCAAAGACAGTTCACCGAGACATGTTTGTCTCGATCATCCATCTTTGCTTGGTGCCAAAAGTTTGAAGGAGGTCGAGAAACCACTGGCAATGAACCTCATAAGGCAAGGCCAGCAACTTCTGTCAATAATGGCATCATAGCACGAACAAATGAGCTGATAAGGGACAGCAGGCGATTCATGTCTGAGAATTGGCTTCAATACTGATCATCAGCACTGGCAGTGTGGAGACCATCATCCACGATAAGCTGAATTTCAACAAGATCTTGCCAGATGGGTCCCTAAGCAACTCTATGAGGATCACAAAACCACCTGGGTGGAAATCTGTTCCATGCCGCTGCAGCGATATGACAGGGAAGGTGACAGCTTCCTAAGGCGTGTTGTGATCACTGGCGAGACGTGGATTCATCACCCTACTCCTGAAAGCAAGCGTGCGAGCATGAAGTGGCGACACACAGACTCACCACGACCCAAGAAAATCAAGATGACACCGTCGGCAACGAAAATGATGGTGACTGTATTCTGGGAAATTAAGGGTATCATTCATGTCGATTATCTGGAAGAACGTCGAACCATAAAAACACCCTACTACTGTGACATTTTAGGACGTTCCTGAAGCCGGCACTAAGGAAAAAGCGACCAGGACTCCTTATCAGTGGTGTTTGTTTTTTGCAAGACAATGCCAGATAACAATAGCCAAATTGACTATGACACACTGACAGAACTCAAATATGATAAGTCATGCCTGAGAGCTAACTTCACTTTTTTTGTTCAAAAACAGCTGACGTTTAGAATAGAGGCTATTCTTTGTCAAAGCATAGAGTGAAAGTGATCTTTGTTAATTAGTTTGTTACTTCCCTTTTTTTTTTATCGATCATTCCGCTCAAAGCTGTAGATATTACGGTTTGACTATACACCTTGTAGTTGCCATGAATTATGAAATGATCCTCGTATAATTGTTTTTTGAATTTTTGATTTAATTTTTAACATTCGTTCTAGTTCAGTTTTGAAAATTAACATTATGAGAACATCTTTGATGTTTTTGTGTGTCATTATTGCTCATTTTTGTGCTAATAGCTATTTTGTATACAAGTGCAATCGTCTTAAAGCTCATGAACCAAGTTTACGACAGCAATGCCATAAGGAATTGAATCAGTTCTTCCAGATGACCGAGATCCCTGGAAAATCCAGGAGAGAAAGAGGCTCAAAACTTCTAATGGAGTAATGTAATAGGGACAGCCGAATATCCACAAATCACCAGGGCATGAAAGTCCATAAGGCCAAAGAGATGTTTGAAGTCGTTTGTACCGCGTTTCTTCGGGAATCCTCAAGCGCTTGGGAAAAAAAAAGGGTAGTAAACAATTTAAACGATTTCTAAGATTTCTGAGGAGAAAACTAAAAAAAAAGCTTTAGAGTCGCTTATTGCTCATTCTAATTTCATTTCAGTAACCACACAATTCCTATAAAATCTTCTAATTTAGAAATTTTAATAAATTAAAATTAGAATTAGAAATTTTAATAAATTAAAATTAGAAAATTAATAAAATTTTAAAAAGAGCTAATGCATTTTGTCCTGTTTTATGAATAAACTAGCTGATATACCCGGCCTTGCTCGGGTTCTTTTTTGATGAAATTTTGCAATATCTGAATGTGAATATACAGAAAAAATGAACACATGAAATATACTTAGAAATAATATAGTAAGAATTCATATTGAAGATTCGAAAAGAATTCTTTTAAAATGCTCCCAATGAATGGCCTCTCAACTATCGGCCCTATAGCAATTCTACTCGAATTCGCTCGTTTTGGAATGTTCTCTATAGCTGAGTAAAGTTTGACGTAGTGCCGTAGGAAAAAGGTGCAGAATAATGTTCATTTATTCTGTTATTCACATTCAGAAATTACAAAATTTTATCAAGAAAGAGCCGGGTATATCAGCTAGTTCATAATAAATCGAAATATAGTCCTACTTACTTGAAATAAATTTTAAATCAAAGAATAAAATCCATATTTTATGACCAATGGAAAATCTAAGCTTTCAACGTGCAAGTTTCTATATTAATTTATAAACAAAAAAAAATTAGTTCAAAACTTCAAAAGTTCCAAACTTTCAGGGCCTCTATCTCCTAAACGGTTGGATCAATTGAAAAAGTGCCAAGAATAAAACATTTCTCGAATATTGTTTACAATCTTAATATACCATTAAAAACAGAGGTTCCTATTTAAGATTTCAAAGTTACCCCCGCCCCCCCTCATAAGGGGGGAGAGGGGGCTACTCTTTTGGCTAATGAATTTCCCCCGCGATATAATTCATTTTTGATTTTGGACAGTTTTTTTGTACAATGCTTAGTTTCAGAGATATTTGCCTGGTACGATTTAAATGGGACACCCTGTGTATAGATTAGTGTTTTTAATTATGTTTGATTTGCAAGTTGTTAAGGTTTTTGGTTTCATTTTGAAATGTGGGAGTTGGATCTTTATTTCATTTTATAAAGTTTTTATCAACGATAAATTCGTCAATTTTTTGGAAATAGCGAAATTTTGTATGATTACTGTTACATTCCCTTTATCTGCTTTTAACGAAGATCACTGAAACACATACTGATGCCGTATTTTATAATTTATAGATATCCTCCAAGCCTTTGACCATAATCGAAACAAAGAAATCAGAAAACAATTAAAAGAAGATAGAAAGAAAGAAAGAAGAATCTGTGCAATAACACCGTCTGCAGCCCGCGCAGAAATGGGGAACTTTAATTATTATCATTCGGTATGTAAATAACCTGTAAAAATAAATACAAAATTTAATCCTATAATTTTTTATTTATGCAATACGTGCTAAAACCATAATAATAAAGTAAATAAAAGCTTAAGAAAATCAGAGATTATTACCACAACAACACTCGCGCCCTTTGCCATCGTTTTATATCCCATTCATGGTTCTTAATTGAAGAGGTTATGACCTCAGAGTAGGGAAGGTAAGTAAGGCGCGAACATTACTTACGGGTTATGACACTTATTCATGGGTTATGGCCACAGACCTTTTACAAACGTCTCTGGTTATGACACTCGTAACTGTTCCAATGCTATCGAGGCGAACCGGAAGACGTTACCGGAAGTAGATGGCGATCGAGCATCTATGCTCCATTTATTAAATTTTTATGATTCATTTTGAATCATTTATTTAAGATAAAAAGCTTAAAATATATAACTAGCTGTGCTTTATATGTTGAATTCTATTGTATATCTGATTATTTAGAGCATAGTTCGATGTTTTGCCATCTGGTGGGATCGCGTTTAAACGGGAGTGTCATAACCTCTTCAATTAAGAAACCATGTCCCATTGTTCGGAGTTCACCTGAGGTAATGCAACACCAAAACGATCAACTAGAAGAAAAATATAATTCCTCGGGAACTTCGTGATTGATCCGAATCAAAAGTACCCTAAATGTTGATCCAGACTAAAGGCTTTAAACCATACAAAGTTTCATCAAAATCCGCCCAGTAGTTTTTGTGTGATGCGCGTACAAACAAACAGACAGACAACAGATTTATTATATGAATAGATAGATAGTTTCTGTAATGTTTTATTCTCTTAGTTTCTTAAGAATTCTTAAGAGATATAATTATGAATTTCCACTTCTATGTATGTTCAACGGCGGAAAAGATCAAAAAGCTGATAGCTTTTCGTTCAATAATAAATATTTAAGCAGGTGTTAATGAGAAAAACAAGAATAATTTTTGTGTACACATTAAAAGAAAACTATATTATCTGAAGGAAACTTTCAAGTGAAAATTGCATTGGAATAATTTCAGGCATTAGTTTTAATTTTAAATAATAAAGCGTGAGGAAACGTCTTTCGTGTTGTTGTTTTTTTTACCTCGATATTTATTAACTTTTAAAAATATTTTTATCTCGGAAAGAGTGAGCAATTAATATTGTAAGGGGTGGGGGAGGGAGCTAAATGAACATTACTTTATGGCAGGGTAATTTGAGTAAATTGAAAAGGAAGAAATGGATGGGCGACCGAGTCCCATCTTCCTCGCCACGTAAATGAGCCCTGATGCCGGCCATTATCGCTTCTAAACAGCGGACTAATTAGGGCAATAATTTTCTTTGGCGAACCCAACCTTATATTTCTAGAGGAAAATGTAGGGACATTTTAGCAGAGACTGAAAGTCAGGGTGCTTGATGGTTTGCAATTATCAAGGTCCTTCTATGGAAGCCGTACAGAGGAATGTCTTTTAATTTACTTTAAAGCATTATTTTGTTAGCTTAATTTCTAAATACAACTGGGATTCGACTTATTAATTACGGTATTTCACTATGTGATCTTTACTTTATATGATCTAATAAGGTTGCTAGTTACTTTAGAAATAGTAGAAAATGATTTTAAGACTTTTAAAGAATTAATAACCACCATGTTAAACTGAAGAGACATTTTTCCGCGCATGTTATTTATTTCATTTCGACATTTCATAATAAAAATATAAAATTACACCCCAGTAGGGATATTTGTACATTAGACAAATTCGAATGTTGAGAAACAAAATTAAAAATAAATTTTTATAGGTATACGATGGTAGAACAATTTGGTAACATCTTGCTCGTGAGATCATAATATTATATGGAAAAGATTTACCAAAAGTACTTATTCTACTTGGTTGTTAAACTTTGGCCATCTGGAGACTTCTCTTGTTTATCGACGTTGTCAGCCTTTCTGAAACGAAATGGGCAGGTTGGTCAATATCTGTTTGGGCCAACTAAATCTGTTTGAGTTTAGTACATATGCTAACGCAATGTGTGAAAATCAGATATTATATAGAGTGCCTAGGGAATATGTAGAATGCCCTTGGAATATCTGTTTTTTGTGATCATGTTGCATACTTTTCATTTATTTATAATTTTTTATAATCTAAACAACCCGCGGGTTGCCCCCAACAGGCCGAAGCCCAACACGGGGTTTTCATATTATAATAAAGGACAATCACAAACATCCATGCCCCAAGCGGGATTCGAACCCGCGACTTGCTGGTTGCGAGAGCGATAAGACCTGCGCCTCAGCGCTCTCGGCCAACAAGCCGGCTCCCGTTATTGTCCACGTTAACACAGGGAAAAGTGTATGACAAAAAATGGGTTCCCGTATTTATGGCAATAGCCCGCCAACGTAATTTCCATGCTAGCAGACTTCTTTGTAAGACGGCGAGAGGAATTTCGTTCCATACCTCCTTGCACACTTTCCATAGCCCAGCGAGAGCTTTGGGGTGACGCCTTCCGAGACACCTTTTGAGAAGGCCAAAGCCACAAAAAGTCCATAAAGGAGGCGTCAGGCGACTTGACAGGGATAGCAGAGAAGAATATTGCACGAATGCCGGTCTCTTCTTCCATTTGTGCCATGAAATTCTGTGTTGAGTGCGCGGTTTGGCTGGACACCTTATCTTGACGAATACGAACTTTGTTGCTCTCCTCTCCGTACAATGCCTGGATCTTCTCCCTGTGTAAAGAGGTCTCAAAATATTCTCCTGGTAGTAATTTGCATTCATCTTAGCGTTTTTCTCCACCCGACGAAGTTGCAACCGTCCTTTTGAGCAGTACCCCGCCACCACCAAATGCCTTTCGGAAAATTTTCACATTTCTGCACCAATCAATCCGGACTTTCGCATCTGCTGGATGGTAGACAATTGCACGAACCTTACCACAATCTGTGAGGTAAACCCATCCAACGTGACAAAAAACCGCCAATTTCTCGCCTGCAAGGTAGCCTTCGTAGTGTTGGTTTTGACGTTCATTAAGAGCATGAACCCCTGCTTTATAGAACTTGCGCAGGCCTTCTGAGTTGCGTTTAATTATGCGATTTACTGTTGACGTAGATATTACTGCCTTCTGAGCCATGGCCTTCAGTGTCGGAGGGTATTCCTGTGCTACCATCTTCCTGATCTTTTTGACTGTGTCAAGTGAATGGATGGGATGGGATCTCTTCCGAGGTAGCTTTTCATGGGTGAATTTGTCGGGAATGCCCGAATTACATATGCAGGCCAGAACTGAGTTAACAGCAGCCTTCGATTACAAAATTCCTTCCGTCTTGCACTCTTGCACGATGCGTACGGCACTAAATCTCGCCTTTGAAAGCGCTCGTACGTAGCCTTTCCAAAAATCATTAGTTTTCTATTCATGCCGTGGCTTTTCTGCGCTCTTTTTCTGAACAAATATTAATGGAATGCCCATTGATACACTACCTGATTTACAGAGGCTCGCCCACAAACTTTGATAACGAATTAGCTGCAACCCGCTGTAAAGATTATTCATCTGACTATTACATTAATTTTTTTGGTTTCAGTTCAACAGTTGATTTCATTTTTATGGGTCATGGTCACATCCGTAAACAACGGGCAATTACTGCTTTGTATAATTCTTTTGCTCAGGGGCGCATTCCGTTACCGGGAAGGGGTGTTCAAAATCGGATAAGTTGAGGAGAAATGACCCTCTGTATTATCTAGACTGTGACCAAGACAAACTCTCATTATTAAATATTAAACGGTAATCTGAAAAAAGACTTAAATCAGAAGTCAAGTTTTTTTAATATGAATTCCATATATCTTGCTGTGTGTTCAGAAAATATACAGGGTGAATACAAAAGTCTGAACCCCCCTTTTATTTTTTGAACCGAAGCAGATATGTCAATTTTGATGAATCCAATGAATAGGAAGTTGTGGGTGGCCTATCCCATGGTGCACTTTTCATCATCCCAAATATGCAAATTAGGACACATTCAAAATTTATCTCAAAAACCGTAAGGGATAGAGAAAAAACCCATTTGCAAACTTGTTCAGCATAAAAAAACAAACAAAAAAAAATCATCCAAATCGGACCAACCAATCACCCACAATCACGTGGTGAACTGTTTGTAGCTTACAAACAGTCAACTGCACAAGGAAAACTGAATGTTGATATTTCCACCATGTAAAGCATGCAAATCAAAAAATTAACATAAATTACCATACTCACATTCACTTTCATGCGGAAAAGCAAATAAAAGGCACGTTTTGGCGTCAGTTAGGTTCCGTGCCCAATTGTGTTATGATGATTGTGGCGTCAGTTCACCACGTGATTGTGGGTGATTGGTTGGTCCGATTTGGATGATTTTTTTTGTTTTGTTTGTTTTTTTCATGCTGAACAAGTTTGCAATTGGGTTTTTTCTCTATCCCTTACGGTTTTTGAGATAAATTTTGAATGTGTCCTAATTTGCATATTTGGAATGATCAAAAGTGCACCATGGGATAGGCCACCCACAACTTCCTATCCATTGGACTCATCAAAATTGACATATCTGCTTCGGTTCAAAAAATAAAAGGGGGGTTCAGACTTTTGTATTCACCCTGTATATACCAAGAAACAAAAGAAGATGATATCATTTTGAAATATTTTAACGTTTATCACTTTTATGTGTACAATACAATGTCGGTGGATATTTTAGATGAAAATAAAAGATAATATAATTGTTTTCAGATTATGGAAATTACATTACGAAGTAGTTCTGATAATTCAGTCGCTGAAATAAATCACAGCTTGAATAATCGGAGGTCTGCATTATCTACAATAGTAAGATGATCTTTTAAAAATCGCAATTTCTGTAATATTGACGTGTCTTTCTACACTTTAAAAGTTGACCAGAGTGTTCAGAATAAAGGCAAACTAACCAGTTATATAATGACAAAGATGCAACAAACATCATTTAATTGCTTATAAACCAAGTAATTCGCACTCTCAGAGTTCAAAATTAACATAATAAAAATGCTTACAAAAGACTGGAAGATAAACGCAACCGACCAAGATCATTTCCTTCCATCTCTTTAGGCTACTCATTATAATACATAAAAATATCACTTTCTGGATCTCCGTGTAAAAACATCAGATAAAATAGAAAATAAATTTGACAAGGTGAGTGAGAGAGCGAGGAGATGAAGGGAGAATATTTTTAGCAAAGCGTGATTGAATCATTTTAATGTTATTCTAGGAAACCCCACTTCCATTATAAAAAACTATTTGCCTCGGGATGAAAGTCATGCCTGTTCATGAAACAATGTAATTAAATTCTCGTTCGCCCTGACTTCAAAAAATTAGAGTTTCTTATCAATCAGAAGAATTAAGACAATGAGCTCGTCTCATCAACCACGATGGTGGCGGTGGCTTCTCCGTTGCTCACCTTCTGGGCATTCGTTCGTTTTATTTTTCTGTTCTTCCCCCCCTCCCTCCTCGGTTGTCTCCAATGGATTCAATTTGCTCAAAAGGTCTCAAGTGCAGAAGCCGATGTTTAAAGGTTGTTTATTCTTTCAAAGAAAAAGATTTGTTAATGGCTTAGGGCATTTTCTTCCTCTTGA
This sequence comes from Rhysida immarginata, assembly GCA_023313115.1. NCBI lineage: Eukaryota > Metazoa > Arthropoda > Chilopoda > Scolopendromorpha > Scolopendridae > Rhysida > Rhysida immarginata. The sequence continues at coordinate 3,667,337 of JAHWFO010003124.1, forward strand.
AGGGGGGAAAAACAAACGGAAAAGAAATGTTTTCCCAAATGTCTGAACATAAACTATCGACATTTCAAACACGAAAATTAACAAACAATTGCAAACAGCATTTGAATAATATAGTGAAAACTTTATTTTGCTTAATGAAAAGAAATGTTATTTTTCATTTTCTAATACACACTCAAGGTGTTCATTAAATCAATATAAGAAGAGAAAAATTAAACGATGCATAAAATTAATTTTTCCAATTAATTACATGTTTTTTTTTTACTTTAGGTTTAATTAATAAAGTTAGAAAAAAGAAAGGTAAAATAGCATTCACAAGCAGCTGGAATAACTTCGAGGGACTTTTGAAAATTATTTCGATCATACTGTAGAGAAAACTGCTCAGATGGACCGACCAGTAATGATATATCGAATGAAGGCATTACGAGTACTCATACCATACAACAGTTCAAACCTATTTCAATTTATTAATTTCCGCGAGCCAAAAGTGACTAAATTTCAATCAACTCCGACGCTCTCTTTAATAAGGGGGGAGGGGGAGGATTCCAAATGTCCTCACTGAAATTGACTGCTACCTTTTTTTCAAGGTTCAAAAGAAATTGCCTTTCTTTCACTCTTTCTCTTCATTTTTTCTAGCATGTGTTTTCGACACAATCAGAAACCGTATGATGAAAAAGAAGGTGCAACTGACATTCAGTAAAAAGAAAAAAAATTCATTGCAGATTTAAAAAAATCTCTCCAAAAAATCTAATAATAGAAGCCTATCCAATGGAAATGAATCGATCGACAGTTTAAGAGCTAGTTCACCTTTCATAACCTTTGTAGATACAACAAACGTTTCTTGTAGATATAACAAAGGTTTCTTTTCCAATTTATAAAATTCTATTTACATTTCAAAAATTATCGACCTTAATGTATGTTTTTCAGCCTTGGTGGAACGACTCATTATATCAGGTCCAGGGGAAAGTTTTTCGTTTTTGCAAATATTACAATTGACGCTCAGATCAATGCATAAACGAATTTTTTATTCATCGAAGTATCTCCATCATTATCAACAACCTTCTCCCAACGAGAAACTAAATCATAAATTCCTTTTTTATAAAAGTTACGAGTTTTACAGTTTAAAACACACCCAGTTCATTTTTTAGCTCTTCTTCTGTCTTGAAGTACTCGTTTCTCAAATGGTTATCGAGAGATCGGAAAAGGTGATAATCTGTTGGAGAGATATCCGGAGAGTACGGTAGATGAGGTAACACTTCTCAGGCGAGTTTGTTTATTGCCTGACGGGTTGTCATGAAGAAAAACAACACTCTTACGGTTCGCAAGAGCTGGCTGTTTTTGCTTGATTTTTTCATGTGTACGTTGAAGCTGACCTATTACACGTTTGATGTGACAGTTTGTCCTGGATTTTGGAGCTCATAATGGACTACACCACCTGTTGTCCACCAAACACTCAAGAGAATCTTCAAGATGCTCATCACCAGTTTTAAATTTTTTGAACCAATTCTGCGCCCGGTGACATCTCAGACGTTTTTTCAAAATAAAATTGAATGATTTTTCAATTGAAAAATGGAAGGAAAAATTCTGCGACCCGGATTCGAACCAGGAACCTCGACTATCATGGCCGATGCCTCTACCAATTGGGCTATCGCAGACACCACGGACAGCCAAGCTGTCTCAAGGTGTCTTAAAGACAACCAAGTTGTCACGGTTGAAAGCCCAATGGGAGACGGGAACCTGGCCCGCAGATCGAGAATTTCTCCACTCCAAACCATCAGAAAGTTGATGAACTCACAAGTAAATAATAATAATTATTAACTGGAGAAGCGTCTCCAAGCATAGGTAATTGCTTGGGTAAATCATAAGTAAATCATTACTTATGCTTGGAGACGCTTCTCCAGTTAATAATTATTATTATTTATAAAATTGAATGTTTTCACTTAGACAAGTAAGTGCAAAAGAATAATCAATCATTTCTCTTTAATGTATAAAAATTTGCATTATTCAAATCATCCTACAAGAGGATTGTAACCATTTAAAAAGTAAAGGCGAAGAAACGAAAAAACTACTTTCCCCTTGACCTGAAAGATCAACACTAACGTCTCAATTTGAAGGCATCACTATAATTGAAGTTAAATTTCAGGTCATCGTTAATATTTCACAAACGATAGCACCCATTCTCTTCCAAAACAGGAATGTTGATCAACAAAGTTTGAGAGGATTCTTTCCCCTCACCTACCTTATTTCAAATGGTTACAAGAACTTTTTCAAAGAGTCCATTCAACCTGAACGCACTAAAACCTTTCTTCTTGTCCTCAAACACATGTGAATATGGTGAGATCTTTGAGAATAGACTGACGTCTCTTTAATACTGCATCTGACTTCTCAAACCGATAGTCCAGTCGTTTAGACTTTTAGTGCTGGGAAAAGAAAAAAGTTACACGGGAAAAGATCTAGGATATAAGAGGAAAAAGGTTACACGGTTTAAGTTGACTTGAGCCAGATACTTCATAAAATTTATTAATAATTTGCATATTCAAGACCTGTCTGGTTGGACCATCAGATAGATCATCCACCTATTAATCTGCATTGACAAATTTCAGATACCTATCTTCATTCTCGAGTTATTTGAGGAGGACCATCTTCCCCCTTCCATCCCGTATGGCGATTGCTGCTATTGTTTTTTTTTTCCTTTTTATTTTTTCAATTATAAGATATTCTCCTGAAGTTCTTCCAATCCTTACTTATTTAATTATTTTTATGTCTTCTGAGTCACAGCATCTCATTTCATTGAAAATATTAGGAGACATCATTTTATGGTAACCATCTCTTGAAAACAATCTCATCGTACAATATGCTACCAAAAACTACATAAGAGCAAGATATTAAAAAAAATAACATTCCTCTCATTAACAAGCGATGATAATTCATTTTCCATGAAAAATCAAAAAGTGACTTCATAATTTGTCACAAATAATGTAAATGAAATGAAGCTTTTTAATACAACTAATTATAATTTCACTAATTTCACGTAAAAATGTTCAGTATTTCATACTTTTAGTCTTTTTAGTCATCACATTCAATTCGTTCTCATGATTCAAAATCCAATACTTCTGAAGCTCAATTTTTATTTTTCTTTCCGTTCATTCTTCATAAATCTATTTATTTCTCTATTAAGTCCGTTTACTTCGAAAGAGCGTTCTTTCTCAGTACATTCTTTCATCTCGTTTTCCTTCTCTGTCTTTAGTGGAATCAAAAATACAATATGACAGACCGTCTCCGGAGAATTCGGGTACAAGAACAACAATTCGGAGACAATTTTCAAAGTGGGCTTAAATACAGAGTCAGTTTGATAGACTATAGGGCGGGTGGATAGAGGCCAAGCCGAACTTCGTCATTTCTAAGTCAGCATTTTTTTTGTGCGACGGAGTCAGCTTCCGGATTCGCAAATATCAGTGATTCCAGCGCAACGAGAAAGCAATAGAACACAAAATGTCTCATGACTTTTCCTCTCTTACACTTAAATCTCCAATCATCACAATTGAATTCCTTCGCTACTGCATGCTGGAGAAAATTCGTTCTTCTTTTTCTTTTTTTGATCCATAATACATATAACTCTAGAAATGCCCTCACGTTCTCCTTTTGATTCTTGTTGTTTAAATGACTTTTGGCTGTAATTCCTCAAAGAGAACTTATGTGTACACAGGCGTATAAAACATTAAACGCAAAAAGAAAAAATAATTTAAGCAAATTGAAAAAAAAATTATAAAACGTTCAAATCATTTGTTTGGTTCTAATATTGAAATATATTTATTGATATTAGATTAATAAATTAATTTTTGATTGATAATTTATTTATTTGTTGGTTTCATGACTAAAGACATCAGTGATAAAAGTGGGAAAAAATGAAAAGATAATAGGTAAATAAGAGTACTTAGGATAGTAAAAGCGCCGATAAAATGTTAACAATTAGCTAAATTTTTTAGTTAAATATTTTCCCGTTGGGTATACCACATGTTTAAAACTTCATCGTTTAAATTATTTTCGGTCATTGTTGTTTAAGGGATTTTTAAGCAGTGGTAGTTCTCGGGTTAAATAATGTCCCTTGGGCTACATTTCCCTCTTCTCATTCGTTATATTCTCCTCGTAAATTGCTTTTTGCTATAAATCACTTTCCGGTTCCGCTCGTTAAACGCAAGAAAACAGTGGAAGCCCAGCCACCACTCCAACCTGATTTATAATGCCTAATTTGAAGTGACACCAACAATCTATACACTAGAGCTATTATGGCGTAATTTACAATTAAAATTCTCTGAAATATCAGAATTATAATACAAATTTAATAATAACTTTAGATTATTGTTAACTTGGCGAACATTTGCAAATTATACTATGAACGATGATTCTTTAATTAATAAATTTTATAAATAAATTTTAAAGCATGAAATACGATTCGGAGGAAATCAATTGCGAGTAATGTTAAAATAATTCATATTGCTTTGGACAGCAATAAATAACCTGCGCTTAATATGAACTAAAATAATATAAACATATTTTGTGTGATTAAGAAGCCCCATCCATCCCCATCATTTCATTTCTTTAGGTCAGTATTGTAGAAAAAAGTTTAAATGACTGATATTATTAAATAAATAATAATAATGATTTAGTCATTTTAGTCATCAAAATTTGTAAATGATATATTTACAAAAAAGATATAATAAGAATTTAAAAGTAAAAAATGCATGTATTATGAACACTGGTGCTGAAATACTGCATTTCCATGCTCTCAGTCAAAATCGAACTTTTAATGGAACTCCATAAAGATTTTGTTGGGATATTACTGCGAAAAGAGAGTTTATTGTGTTTAAAATATAGTCACAGTTAATATAAATAATAATTGGTCCATTTTGCTAAAGAGCAATTTTTTATTTGTTCAGAGTGAAAATTTGAAAAATTGTGTCGTTGTTCAACACATCTCGCGTTCAGTTTTAAAGACTATTTCCCTTTAATTATAGTTTATTTTTCTCGATTATAGATGTTTTTCACATTTGTGCGAGTTTAAAATGCACCTGTATTATAAAGCATAAAGTATGGCATTTTTTAACCTAGTAAAGGAAATTTACATATGGGTAATAGAGGTAATGGTAAATCTGAATATTATTTATTAGATCCACCATAATTTCCATCTGTTTCATTATTGTCGTGTTTTCGGAAATAAATTGAATGCTCAAAAAGTTTACTGAATCAAATGAAATACTTAATATAAAATGCAAATACTGTATAAATAATTTGCAAGAGAACAAGCAAATATATGTGCTCACGTTTTTAAATAAGTGCTATTTGAATTAAAAAAATATTAATTTATTCTAGCACTTTCATTCAATTTAATTGAACCAACTTTATGATTATAATTTAATTTCAGTTGTGAGAATATAAGGCACTTATGGTGCTATTTTTATTGACGGCTTATTTATATTCACATATTCATTTTCTTTGAGATTATTTTATCATAAAACTGACCTTACGATGATGAAAAGAATGCTTTTGATTAAGGATTCCCTGATGAAACTTACAAGCACGTTAAACGAAGAAGAAGAAGAATCATTGGAGAGCAGATGGTGCCTTGAACGGGCTCGACGTGTCGAAGCGCGCAAAATCATGGGGCTAATTTTAGGGTCAGTCTCTGAGAGAGAGAAATTTATAATAGCCATTAAGCCGTGAACGACGACAGCGAAAAATGGGCGAATGCATTCGATGAAATGGGAAGAGAAAATGAACGAAGAGAATAAATATTCAAACGTGATGGATAGACAAGGATTTCCAGAAGAATCGCAGAATAATGGAGAAAAGCAAATGACTGATACACGATAAAAAGTTTCTTCCCTATAATATAACCAGGTAAATTTCAACCTCATTTGGAATAGATAAATTGTGCGTACGGCAGGATGATATATCTAAATGTGAAATGTTAGAACCTAGATGCTTATAAATCTATACAATTATATAAAAGAGCGAGCGAAAACTGTATTCATTCATCACGAAATCTCCAGAACTATGAAACCTACAAACTTGAAACTTGGCAAGTATATTTCTCTTGGCTTTTAGGTGTTCGCTAAGAAAGGATTTTATTTTTTATTTTTTCCTTTCCATTATAGTTTATTTTTAAAATTCAATTTAACTGAAGCTGAATGGATTTTTTGCCAGCGTTAAAAAATTGCCACGTTTGCCATGAAGACTTTTGCCATTGTTCAGTGAAGCAGCATCAACAATGACTGCAAGTCTTTCGCGCAGGAATAGAGTGTATCTTTTATTTTCTATATACATAAATATGTAAAATCTACATTTTTCTCCGAGCGACGCCGGGTACTTCTGCTATACCCTGTCCAACGAAAGTTGGAGTGGCGTGTCCAGTTAAACTTCCTATTTCAATTGTTAGACATTGTTGATTCTACTTTGGCAACAATGTCTAACAATTGAAATAGGAAGCTTAACTGGACTCGCCCACTCCAACTTTCATTGGACAGAGTATAGTTTTGTATCAAAAATATTAAAAAAATACTTCTTATACTGATGCAAGAAGATAAACATTTACGTGATAATCCTCTTTAGCCCGAGTCTTTGTCGTAAATACGAGGGGCGATTGATAAATAAGGCTGTAACTTTTTTAAAAAACGCTGCCATTCAATCCTGGTGTCGACAACAACTCCGGAATTCCTCTCCGACGGGGTTCACCCAACTAGTCACGCGTTGGCGCAATGCGTGGAAAGGGATGGGGACTATGTCGAAAAGTGAATAGTGCATTACATAGAGGACAAATGTGAGTATAAAATACAAAAAAAAATTTGAAAATCGGTTAACAAATAAAAAAAGTTACAGCCATGGAGACCTTATTTATCAATCGCCCCTCGTATATATGCAATCTCAAAACTTTTTCTATTTTCAATTCACCTAGATATTATCAACTATTATTCCAAAGTATAGAAATGCCCAGATTCTCTTCTTGAATCACAATATATTTCACCAACGATTTGTTTCAAAAGCCCTTGTATGCTCTTGGGCTGTGTTAATTAATTTTAGAACAAATGCCAATAGCATTCCTGTTCGACAAACAGAGATTTTAATAGTATTTATCGTTTATATTTCCAGATCAGTAGATTAGAATCGGATGCAAATTTGCACTGATGATCTAAGCTAATTGGCTAAGCTGTAGAATGCGATTTACCGGAAACCATGTAAATAACAAAGTGCGTATGCGTTTATATTAAAGTTAAATTTGATTACACTGCTTAGGAAGGAAAGAAAACGAAACCGAAGTTGAATATTCTGTTCACCAAACACTGCAATGCAGCTTTCCAAGATTAAAGGAGCATCTCACTTTTTATTACATTTTAAATTATTTTATAAAATATTAATATCAGGTGAGAGGAGATGGCAGTAATAATTTGCTCTTTAAATGCCTAAAATTAATTTATTAAAATTTTACAAAACTAAATGGATGTAATAAATACAAATTAGTTTTAATTTGCGAAAACAATATTTTGTTGAATTAACAACTTTTTAATTAACAGTGTAACTTTCATATAACATTACTTATATTTTAATTTAAACTAATGGACTGGATTTAGAACGGACCCGAATGGGAAAAGAGAAATAATTTTGCCCCGTCGGCAGCATTCATATAAATTAGACTCTGCCTCCAATAAATCTGACCGCCCAATAGGTCACATGGTACGATTGTAACCGTTATCAACTGGGCGATTCTATGCGTTTGTGTTTTTCACAAAGCCAATCGTTATCGCTTGAAATCGACACTATATCGTTAGAACTCGCGCCTAAATAACGATTAAAAATATTTAATAACTAGCTGATATGCCCGGCATTGCTCAGGCTGATTATTTGATGAAATTCTGCAATATCTTAATATGAATATAAAAATATATAATAAAGTATATATTCACTTTGGAAAAACAAAAAGAATTCTTGAAAGTGCTCGCACTGTAATTTTGTGTCCGATTGGGTTCGCCCAGGAAAATTCGACATTGCATCCTTACCATAGCAGCCTTTCTTTAGAATATCAAAGAAAGGCTGCTATGGGTATTGAATTATTTCTGTCTATATTGAAAAAATACTTCATAGATGGATTGAGAGAGTTGAGGAACTCTGTTTACAGCGTCATCAGCATCCCTCATCAACATGTAACCGTTTCAATAGAATTGTATTCAGTTAGAGAGCGTGGAATCATGTCCTGAATGGGCTTGTTATTATTGACCGTATCAGTTTTAGCAGCAAAGATTGCCCTCTCACACAATCAGTTGAGATCTATATAATTTTCTAATATGTTTAGATAAATATGATCTATAGGGAGTGCAAGTGTGACGTCAGTCCTTGGAATTCTTCAGTCACGTGATTCGATTTGGTTCCAAACAAGTCTTCTCGCTTCGGGATTTAACATGGTTACAACGTAGGGATGGAATAAAATCGTTTTGCATAAGCCCAGTGTTTATAACACATTTAAGATATGAAATTGTTTAGTTCCTCACTGCTCAAGAAGGAGCCAAAACAGCGATTTAGACATCTTTCGTTTTCCCAAAGAAAGAAAGATCCGCGAACGATGGCATTCTTTTGTTAAGTGATTAAACATGATTAAAAAGCGTTCTAATATTAATGTATAAATTATATAATGGTATTAAATGTCTTAATAATAATATAAATTACACAAATTAACATAATAATTTAAGAGATGTCATTTTTACTGGCCGCCCGTTTCAACGTTACTAGTACGTATATTGCGTGGCTCCAATGTTTGGAACCAGCGATCCCATTTCCTAGGCTCTCGGCCCGTTCATCGCGCAAATGACGTCAGCTGTGACGTAGTCACTTGCACTCCCTATAACTTCTCTAAAGTAAGTTACTACATTGCAAAAACCATATGAAAAATAAATTTTCTCCAGTTATTAGCTCATTAGGGAAAGTACTTCACCTTTTCAGAAAAACCTTGAGCAGCTGCACGCCCTAGAAGTTGCAAACATTGTCTTATTTGTTTTAGAATAATTTCTTACATCTCTTTAAAGATTTTAATATAAAAGAAATAATAAATGATTTTTATTTATATATTGATTTATTTACTTATTTATTTATTTATTTATCTACTACTTTTTATAACATTATCCCCTTAAAATGTGAATCATTAAGGCAAACATCGTAGCTGACAAAAAAGACAGGCCTTGGCAGTGAAAAATCACCTGATCTTCTTAGTCGAATTCATTGTTTCTAACAAAAGAAAAAATACTGATTGCTAAACTCCAAGATGGAAACAATGAAGATTACATTGTTGCTTGATCTAAGATGATGAGGTGACTTTTCCAATGACATATATTAAAGATAGACTCCGAATCCTATTGTTAACAGTGGCAAAAAGTGAAGCAAATTGAGCCATGATAGTTCTGGGCAGGAGTGAGCCGTGGAGTAATTAGCTGTCTGGCTGCTTTGTTTTTGAAGATTTTGGACCCGAGGAATTATTAATTCAAAATCATTATTCAAAATTGTTCTGCGTACAACTGTACAAGCAGACAAGAAAAAGGATCAGGAATCATTTTCCACAAAAATAAATCAAAAATACGTAACTAAAATGAAAATACGTTACTGAAACACAATCGAAACGAAATTGAAATTGAAACCATGATCGAAAAATTGTTTATAAAATATAATGATAAAATACTTCAAATACAAAGTAAACGAAAAGATAAACTTATCACTCCGTGATCGGCGTGTGAAAGAATTATTAATCAGCTACTCTCGTGTTTAGCCATGTGTTTTGCATCATCTTCATTCACTTTCAGCCATGACAGTTCTGGGCATGGAGCTTCCCAATTTGCTTCAAATTACAACAATAGGATTCGGAGTCTATCTATAATATACGTCATTGGACTTTTCAGTGCCGGTCCTGTCTCTTTCGTAGGCTGCGGCATGTATTAATTTCATCAACCATTGTTAACGGAACATATAAACACGACCAGCCGATTGTTGACGCAGACACCACGGGCTGATTGTTCACACATGCAAGAAAACAAAATAAACCAAGTCTATCTATATACCGGGTGGGCAAGAAATAACGTGAGGGGGTGTTCAGAGCTCGCTAGCGGGAATTCTCTTAGGCCAAATGCAGTACATTTTGGTGTATATACTTAGTGAAACATGCAGTTTCGATTTCTGCAAAAAAGAAAAATAGTACCAAAAGTCGCCATAGGGGGCGCTTATTTCAAGAAAACAATGAATACATTTGCATAAGCGTGTTCCGTGTTGAGCAATCATGACAATAAAAGGCAAGGCTGAGGATTTCCCATCATTCACGAACGAATGTCCTGACGATGACGCTTACTCTGCCTGACCGGGCGTATTAGTCAAGTTGTTTTATCAGAAGAGCGACAATGCAAGTGCTGCCCTTCGTGAATTCTGGCGATTGAAAACGTTACGAAGAGGACCGATGAGCATAACTAACTTACGGAAAATGATTGAACGATTTGAATCTACCGGAACTCTAGGAGTGCAACCAGGCCGGGGACGCAAACGAATCAGGCAGCAACACGTTGAAGAAGTTGCAACTGCTGTTGTGGAACAGGAGATGACTACTGTGCAGGGTACCAGCAGTGCACACGCAATAGCACGCCAAACAGATATCCCATATTCGACGGTGAGGAAAATATTGCATAAGATATTGACATTTTATCCCTATAAACTCACACCTGTTCAACAATTGCTTCCTGGAGATGAACGTACCCGAACTGACTTTTCGTTGAGATTTTTAGCACGTATGGAAGTGGATGATGCATGGCCATGGCAAAATTTATGGAGTGATGAGGCACATTTTTATTTGAATGGTGATATCAATACCCACAACTGCCGTATTTGGCTGCATCAAATCCACAAGTGTGTCTGCCAACTCCTATGCATTCACCGAAACTAACAGTATGGTGCGGCTTTACTGCTTCTTTCATCATCGGCCCGTACTTTTTTGAAGAAATCCGTCCCGGTGGACCGGTGACTTGTTCCATCAATTCTGCCAGGTATGCCGATATGCTTGAGAATTTTGTGATACCACGATTGCAGGAAAAGGGTTGTCTGGATTCTACCATTTTTATGCAGGATGGTGCGCCACCGCACATCGGACGTCAGGTGCAGCAGATCTTGCGAGAACGTTTTTCAGACAACAGAATAATTAGTCGTGCATTTCCCATGGTATGGCCACCCAGGTCGCCTGATCTCAATCCTTGTGATTTTTGGTTATGGGGATATTTGAAAAGCCTTGTGTATCAAGCACATGTTCCTGACCTCTCCACCTTAAAGGATCAAATAACGTTACATATCAGACTAATTAATGCAGATATGCTGCGAGCTGCCGTAGAAAATGTCGTGTACCGCATGCAGCTATTGGAACAGCACACTGGTGGTCATATTGAAACACATTTGTAATTAAAAATAAAACATTGTTTATTGTTGTTACTAAAGTTGGTTTGTACGGTATTTGTTCATTTGACAATTAGGTATTCATTGTTTTCTTGAAATAAGCGCCCCCTATGGCGACTTTTGGTACTATTTTTTTTGCAGAAATCGAAACTGCATGTTCCACTAAGTATATACATCAAAATGTACTACATTTGGCCTAATAGAATTCCCGCTAGCGAGCTCTGAACACCTCACGTTATTTCTTGCCCACCCGGTAGATAAAACCCTGGAATACAATAAATATTTATTTATCTATATATATAAAACCAAAAGTCTGTATGTTTGTGTCTGTGTAGCTTCAGGCGATCCTATTGGCTAATCGAAAAGGAATTGTTTCGATTGTTACGACAGTATTATTGTTAAACTCAGGATGAGCAGAAGAATATTAATTGTTGCAATATTTTTATTTGTATAATAAACTTTGGATAGCAAAGAGATTTCTTCTTCTTTAAAACGTAATATCCTTTCACTGAAAACATGGTTTTTACATTTGAAAAGTAAAATCATGTATCTGAATATAAAATTATATGATGACTTCTCTGATTTTTGAAATGTCAATTTTCAAATTTTAAATAAGTATTTTCATTCAGTTATTGCAACCTAATTATCTTAAACCATTACTTAGAATTTTTATTATTCAACACAGTTTTCAACAGTGGCTTAAAGAATAAAGGCAAATAGCGATTAGATAAATTAGAGATAAATACCATACCGTTTACCGATTTTTGGATAGGTTTGCCCAATATTTTGCGAAGTGACCAAACCTAATAGCTTTAATGTTACCTTAATAACACTTTAGTTCTGAACTTTGTCAATAGATGGTACTGCCTTAACTTTAAAACCACAATGTAAGAATTAAACTGAGTTTAAAACGCGCTTTAGGTCGTGTCTGCGTATTTCATCCTAGCGTTATTGTTTGACGCGGCGGACAAGTCTGATCTAGGCCCTAAGGGGTTACCTGTCGTATAATTATTGATGGCATTTGTTCTAAAATTAATTAACACAGCCCAAGAGCATACAAGGGCATTTGAAACAAATCGTTGGTGAAAATTTATTGATGATTTATTCTTGAAAATTTATTGTGATTCAAGAAGAGAATCTGGGCATTTCTATACTTTGGAATAATAATAGTTGATAATATCTAGGTGAATTGAAAATAGAAAAAGTTTTGAGATTGCATATATACGAGGGGCGATTGATAAATAAGATCCCCATGGCTGTAACTTTTTTATTTGTTAACCGATTTTCAAAATTCTTTTTGTATCTTATACTCACATTTGTCCTCTATGTAATGCACTATTCACTTTTCGACATAGTCCCCATCCCTTTCCACGCATTGCGCCAACGCGTGACTAGTTGGGTGAACCCGTCGGAGAGTTACAAAAAAAGTTACAGCCGTGGAGACCTTATTTATCAATCGCCCCTCGTAGCATTAGAAGCGCCCGGGGGCACTTCCTGGTTCACTTTCCGTCCTTCATGCACGGGGATGAGTGTGTTTGTTGTGTGCCCGAATGGCCCGTGGATCATGTTTTTGACAACTGTGTGGTGTAGTTTTTTGTCACCGCTGACATTAGGAATTTATGCAGTAATAATATCGTCAATTTGGTTGGGACGCAATTTTTCTTTTAGCCACAGTAAAAGATATACGTAAAAGCCACTGAGTCTCGCCAAACATATTTGACATTTCGTGAGCAGATCTACCAACTTCCGAACTTTATTTTCAAAAACTCCAGCATAGGATAGGATAGAATGAGCATAAAATTATGATGCAATGACAAAACATTCGTTTTATGCTATTGAACATAAAATGAGTATAGCAGACGATAAGGATAGGGAAGTGTCTATCGAGGAGGCAAAAAAGAAACACGTGTCTCCCTTGAGCCCTCTAACAAATGTTCAGACGACTGACAAAAGTTTGTGTATTTGTTTGTGTGTTTGGAAAGGAAAGAGAAAGAACGAGTATTGGTCAGGAAACTCTGCAGCTAAAAGACAAATGAGCATCGGGAACATCTGAACAACGGGAGTTTCGTCTAGAGCAGGAGGGTATAAGAACTACTACGTCAGGGGCAAGGGAGACTTCGAAGGAAAGATGAGATCTAAAGTATCCAGTGATATTTCCCGGTGGTGAAAATGGATATTTTAATCCGAGGCAGGTAAACCCAACAAGAGGATAAGTAAAGTCCCGGGCGACGCCGGGTTTTCAGCTAGTATCATATAGATTATTAATTTCTACGTTTTTAAGAGACTTATCTCCAATTTTAGATTTTTTCCATCATTGTAGTAACATTACACAGCTGTCTGTTAAATTTCAACTTTATAACTTACTTCCAAGTTGTATTTTAAAACCGGACAATCATACTTATATTGTCCTTTATATACGTATATAGATTCAAGTTCTCTTAATTATTTTTATCTGCATTCAAATTCATTCTTTTCTTGCTTATAGATATTTATTTAGTTGTCCTTGTTGTCGGAAAAAGTTTTATCACATCAGACGTATAAAGATTTGAATTTCTTAAATATCGTCCGCCATTTTGATTCCATTGACCAGGCAGACATTTGTTATATCATTAACATAATTCATATGAACAAAATATCATTGTAAATACATATACAATATGACTTAATGAGTCTTAAATACAAGCCAATGTTAATGCTTTAATTGCTCTTAACGATCATTGTGTAAATGTCTATAGTATGTCAATCTATTAAGTTTAGTTCTTATATTCGACAATATTTTTCCGATCAAACAAAAGTGTCATAAAACCTTAAACATGTAGCATAATTAAGAATATAAAACTAATTTTAAAGCAACTGGTTCTTAATGGTCTCTATCTCTCTACAAGACAAGTGTCACGTGCCAATTAGCGCAGTGGAATAATAACTAAGCTTAAACGCAGAAACGAGACACTAAGTAAGAAAAACACTACGTTGTAAGTACGTGCTAAATGTATTTAATTCACCAAATTCTTTCAGTCAAAGAATGAACTAAATATTAATTAGTTTATAACAAAGAAAAACAGTAATGTAAAAGGACAAATGTCAAATAAAATTAAGGATGCAATTCAAATACACAATTCGGTAATTGAGCATAAAAAAAGACAAACAATTATTCCTATCTTGCTCTAATTGAAAACAAGCATTGTCTTACATTTCAATAAAGAAATCGGCATACAAAAAAAAAACAACACACAAGCTATTACCCGAGGTAAATTTCTTAAAGCAAAAAAAAATCAAGGAATCACTCTCTTAAAAATACATTGCCTTCATAATGCCTCATTTAAACTAAACCTAAAGTATGCTTATATTTCATTAAATTGACTTCAAATATAAGACCAAAAAAAAAAAACCACAGTCAAAGTAGTAACTCTTGATAAGTACAGAACTAAGCTTACGCTTAGCTTTATCCACCAATAAAAGTTTATACAGTCAAAAATTGTCACGTAAGTAAATCACAGATTTGCAATATAAAATTCAGTCTTAATAGGTAGGTCAGTCACAAAGTCACAGAATGCTACTAAATGTATGGAATGCCTGTAAATGGAGGAAACAATATTTTAACAATAGTTATTAATTATAACTGAAGGCATTAAAAACATAACACGTCAAATCCTCCTTCGCAATCAAAAGACACCAGTAACATTCGTAGCAAAAGATATAAATGACATAATTTCAGGAACACACACACTCTTGAAAATAAACGAATTAAACACCGGATTCAAAATAGATAAACGGCGACACTCACAATGCAATTTTACGGCCAAACGACCTCTTCAACGATAGGCCTTTTCTGAATTTTAGACGGCACGCATAAAACCTTTACTTGAAAAAAATTTCTTTACAAAATAACGATAAAGCCGTACTCACTGCTTAAATGCCGAACGAATCCGGGCCAACGCACGGGACGATACTAATCATGCACGAGCCACCACTCTGCCGAAGCCATCTCGCACGTACGCTATCAATCCCCGGGGGAGAACTCCGAGAAGGCGAACTCGCTCACAACAAATGACGGTTGCGTTGTCTTCATAAATCCGGCTCTCGTGCCACATTTCTAACTCGAACCTAGTCAGATACAATAGGTTGACGGGCGACAATTTCGTTCGAGGAATAACGGCGACGTTCGCTGCGTTGCACGACGCCTCGCACCTCTCACCGGCGGACGAGCCTACCTTCGGCGCTCGCACGGGTTGCTTTCCCCGACGTACAGCCGACGACACTTCGGTAGAATTCCAATGACCGTCTCCATGCTCCGGAACGTTAATGCCTCCGCAGCTCGCATTAACCTTTCGCCGGTCGAACACCTGTCGTCTCCGCTGTTCGTCCTTCGGCCCGAGATTTTTCCAAGAATCTCCTGACTCCGGCGCTCGCTCTCCTTTTTTACTGTCTCGTCCCCTGTCGCCTCTCCACTTCTCTACAATCGAATCTCCCGCTCCGCTTTCGCCGCGTTGATTCTCGGGAAGCCTTCTCCTCCTGAAGACACGTGTTTTGTTACAGCGAGGTTTATTTCGCTGTAACAACAAGCATAATTGATGTTATCATCTGGAACACGTGTGACGTTTAATGTTATTCTGTATGAACCTGAAAATTCCTACCAGTAGTTTACATCAAGGGTTCAGAGTGAACCTCCTTGGAACTGCGATATACATCCAGCCTATAAAGAAGACGAGTGTTTGCAGCAAACTTAATCGATGAGTGCAATGGTTTCTGTAAGGCTGGCGCGACTATATAGCCAACTATAGTCCAACAGACAAGCCATGAGAATCGCTCCTCCTGCAATAGGTCACGTGGTCATGGCGCTGCCTTAGCCTCATTGCGCAGGTCCTTTATTTATCGTTCATATTTCCTGTTCAAAATGCGCTTTTTTGTGCGCTCAAGCAACATGTCCAACAAGAAAGTATTACGATTCTTCTGAGTAAATTAATTTCGCCTTAATTACAATAAAAGGTCCTTTTAAGTGCCACCAATTTAAGAGTAATTCATTTAACAGCAACCTCAGCACCAGGCTAAATTTTACTCCAGCTGGTTTCCATGGTAACGCAATGATTGACAGTTCTTATGATTCGCTGTTTGGAGTATAGGCAGATGGCGCAATGCTTGATCTTCCCTAGGACGCAAAATTGAACCGTTGAACACTTCTTGTCTAGATTTTGCCTAGGACGCAAAATAATCTGGCGTCTGCTCTGAGTAAGGCTCTTAATAAGAAGTGTGCATGTTTATTTCCTTTTATAGTTTTTGCCTAAATCTTATCATTTGAATGGGGGCCTATTTATGCTACCACTAAATACTTGATTAATCAATTTTTCCCTCATTTAAAAAAAAAAAAAAAATTTAAGCAGCTTTTGAAAGTAAAACTTTAAGAAACGAATTTAAGTTAAACCATCTATGCTGTAACTCGAATGATATTCTAGTATAAATCCAAAATGCGTTTGAAACTAAGTTACGAAATCGATAAATGTGGCCAAGACATTAAATGACATTCCAAAATGTTCACTCCGGCGTAGTCACTCTTGACATTTTCCTCCACATATCTGCGCCACATCTAATGGAGTGGAAAGCGTATTCTACTGATTGTATACAATTTCTTAAAACGGTCCTTTAAATGAAGATTCATATTGAAATCTTGTGTTTTAATTTTTTTTGTTTGAATCCTCTCTGTATGCTCTTTAGACGTAAAACCCTCGTGAAAGAGGAGTTGAACGTACTTTGCAAAGCTGTTTCCTCGTGACCATTTGACTCCTCCTGCTCCTTTGAAAGATGACAAAAATGTCCAACGTACCTTAAATTCTCTCTCATCCTCGTCTTCACCATTAAAATGTCAGGCTTTTCAAATTTCCACTCGTCCCCCATTTAAAAGGTCGTCGTGAAAAGTCTTCATTTCCTGCTCGCTCTCTCTCATGTGAAACGAGCGCCAGACATGTAAATGTCGTCTGCTAAAGAGCGATCTCTATTTACGTTGTCGACAACCGAGCGACACGGCCGATAACAGTGCCGCCGATGCGACCGGGAGAGTTGCTACTATTGCTACGGACTTGTACAATTTAGGGACACTTTTCTCCCCGGTTTAATTCAAAAAACGGTAGTTTCATTTTATTACGCAACAAAAAGTGACTGATTAAGGGAAATATCGGAAAGCATAATCACTATCAGTTTTTAATCCCAATTCAAGTAATCGTAGGATATTTAATTTATTTTTATCAGGCATTAATCAATGAAATTGAAAAAAACTATTATACTATGTAACCACTCAGCAATGAACATCAAAGCAATAAGTTGATTCGCAAGTAGATGTCAGCCCCGTAGGTTTGTGTAAGACTTAGGTTTAAACGCATTACTACAGAATACCTGAAACATGGACGCTAATTGCATCTTTTCCGATGATAGCAAAAGAAAGCAATAGACGGAGTGAAGAAAAGATACAATGCCAAGGTGGTAAAAGTGATCTCATAGTAATTGTGACCAAAAGGATATTATTGTCCGATTTTTACTGTGAGCAAAACGCAAATGCGGAATATCCTTTCGCAAGAATTACACTCTAATTATTTTGATTTGCTAATTTTATAGTTTTTTTTTTTTTTTAGCAGAAATAGTACATTTATTATGTTTATTTTAATTCAGAGAAAATTCGTCTAAGTTTCATTGCTAGATAATAGTAGATATCAATTAATTACTAATTTTAATGTTTTGGCTATTGAATGCTGATTTTATCCTTGAGTTTAGTAATTGCGAGCCTTGCTGTGTCCAAATCAAAATCCACTCATGAAATCAGCAAACATTTGGATGGAAAAGTGAGCCATGTGACTGAGTGGAAAGAACTGAGAAAAAATCTTCATATGAAACATTATTTTTCCATACATTTAAAAAGATCCATATAATAAATACACTTAAGCTCATCTGATCTGTTTGAACTGACCAAAAAAACCATTGATTATTAAAAATTTTAAGCATTTTATTTATTTTAAAAAATGGCACTTTTTTGCGCTATAGTATCTGGTTTTAGTATCTTATAATTTTTTTATTACAAAAAACAAAAGGGGGGAGGGCAAATTACAACCTTTTTACTTTAATATTTTTTAAATTATATATAATTTGGTAAATAATATTTGTGTGAGAAGAAAGTCTCTGAAAATTTGAAACCGAATAAAAGAAATAAAGCGAAAATCGATAAAGAAGAATTATTATACCGTCTGTCTAAGAAAAGAATGAGTGCTATAACTTTCTTGGCTACACAGAATGGAATATTTTTGTGGCAACAATGATTATCATATCCTATACTGCACCCTGCACGAGCAGGGTAATTCGAATGCAAAGAGTCCGAAATATGCGAAACGATTCGAAGCAGTTTTCTTGTGTTCGCATGCGACAGGTCCGGATGTTGCAAGCAGCCGATTTACGCTACAAATTTGACTTTGTACTGTTAAATTTGCTTTCTCAGTTATCCATAGGAAATGCGTGGGTTTACATGAAGCATAAGCTTCGTAAGAAAAACACCTGGAGTTTGAACCAGCTGATTCGATAAATTTGACAGATTTGGAAGTCCTCTTGAGTTTGCTCTCAGCTTAGTTGAAAGCATGCCATGGAGATGTCAAGCTATTGTACCGCTAACTAATATGTAAGCGCCACTGCAATAGTTCGATCTGGAGGTTGTCTTCTCATTTTCCGAAAATAAACATTTTTAAAGTTATTCGCAATCGTCAGCCCTCTAGTGGCCAAAGACTGAAGTTTCACATTACTCCCTGTGGCGACCATATCGGAACATCAGACGACACCTCACAGCGTGGTTGCTAGTGATGTAGCAACTGTGTAAGCATGAACCACTCTCTATCCATCGCCATTTTATTTAAAACTGTTTCAACACATAGTTACAATGAATTAACGAAGTTATTGAAATAATTACGCCCGAAATGCTGAAGGGCCGAGAAGTCTGGTATCGATTGGATAGAGTATATTCGAGAGAAAGATGCAGTTGACGGAACCATAAATCGGCTAGAAAATTTACATGATGATGATGATGATGATGCAACACGGAAGTAAGCCCTAAATAGTTCTGGAGCTTTGACTCTATATAAAGTTGTTGAATTATTCGTTTTTATTATTATTATGAAGGAAGACAAATGACTGCGAGGAAAATCAGCGAGCCTACCGGATAGAAGATGGTATCGCAAAAACAGCTGAGCATTTAAAATCCTTCCCTTTTACCAAGCACCCTTCTTTCATTCAATCCAATATAACTCAAAATATAAGCAATGGATATCAGTGTTCTTGCTTATACAGTTAGCTGCACCCCTAGCTGTGATGCTGTAAAGTGTCGTCTGATGTTCCAATATAGCCCCCGAAGAAATAATGTGAAGCTTCGATCGTTGGCTACTAGAGGGCTTACTACTGCGAATAGCGCACACTTTTCTTAGACAGATGGTAAATTCTTTTTCTCAAATTTTCGTAGCATTTCTTCATTCTCTAATGACTTGGTCATCTGTTTCCGTTTGAATTTTTCTTTGATTAATTAAAGTTTAATTGTAGTGCTGAGCTTTTCTAATTAACTATTTAACATTTCTAATTTATATTACAAAAAGTATAGAAATATTTTTGATTCAGCTTAAGAAGGAATTGCATTAAAGACACAAGTTTTCTTCTCCTCAAAGAAAAAGGGCCAAGAATGAAATCAGCAGTAAAAACCACACCATATAGAGGCTGTTCGCGCACAACATTAGACAATGATTTATCCTTCACTTTTGTAATCTCCGACGTCGCTTCCTCCTTTACTTTGGTTTAGAAATTTTCTTTATTTAAAATTTCCGCTTTTATATTCATTAAATCTTTATTTTAATTTTACATATAGAGGTTATATTATGACAAGGACTTAAAATATTCTGAAAGTTTCTTTGTAAAAGCCTTTGCTAGGAAAAATTTGAACAGTTTGAACAATACCTTTTGTTTCAATTTTTAAAATTTTACAAATTTTGTTTTATTTATTTACTTTTACCTCAAGAAAACAACGAGTTCTTGAGAAAATCTTTAAAAAAACTTTCATTCGTTTGTCTCCGTTGGATTCCTCTAAAGAAAAGCAATTCCTCTAAACCTCTTTTCGGAAGAGAGGAAGAAAACATGTGTTTGTTTAGTCGCCCGTTTTGTCATCTCATTTATTTGTATGAAATTAACTTAAAAGCACAATGCGTGACACGCGAAAATATTTGATTTTTAGCAGCTGGAAGAATTTTTTTCTTAATTTCGAATTTAATAATCCCTCAAAACAAGCAAAGGGATAAAATGAAATATTAAATGTCACATGAGTCGCAGAAAGGGAAAAATTGAGAGAGAATTAATTAGAAGCTATTGCTTTCGATGAATTTGTGAACGCAAAGGATTAGTATGCTTTAAATAGAAGAAAATTCCGTTCAGCTAACTATTCTAATAGGAAAAGGTTGGAAAGAAAAGCTGACAAATATACGGTAAAAGTATCAGATTCTGATAACCAATTGCCTAGAAAAATAGTCATTTTTTAAAATTTCCATAGCTTCATTTTTAAACTTTAATAAATAGCCTACTTTGTACACAGTAATATCTATAGTCTGTCCAACGAAAGAAAAAAAGCTATTAAAGTCCAAATTAAATTTCCAATTTTAATTGTTGGACATCGTTACAATAAAAAATTAAAAATCTTTAACAATAAAAATTGGATGTTTAATTGGGCATGACCAGTTTTTCTTTCTTTGGACAAGCATAATTATAACGCAAAGCATAATTATATTTGGAGAACATTCAATATCTTTAGATTATTAATGCAATTCTGCTTTAGAAATTTATTGTATATAATACCAATAATTGATTTCGATCAATAATACTAGTTGCTCCTCGGAGGCATTATAATTATTATCGTTTACTTTGTTGTTTTTAATAAATATCTCATCATTTGAAATACAGCAAAGTAGACATTAAAGTAAGCTATAAATAAAAGAAAACTTTCTAATCTTCATCCTAAGGACAAATTTTCATGAAAGAGAAAGCTAAATTTTCTTAGCTTTTACATCTTAGACAACTTTAATTAAATCCAATAATAAATTTTAATTTAAACAGACAACAACATCTGTTTTGGCGAATGCTTTTTTATTTTTGAGTGGAAATGCTTTATCAATGAATACATGAAATGCACACAAAAATTTAATATCTTTAAGCGTTTGGATTTAAGTAGGTTCACACGACTTATACTTTCCGAATAGGCTTAAATAATTGCCCGACCTATTTTGGATTATTGAAGATCTGAACCATCCGAGAATAAAATTTGGAAGGAGATTCGCTTCTCAGTTCTTTTTTGTTGTAATATCTTTGGAAAATGATATATGTATATGAAGAAAAATTGGACGAACTTTATGGATTAAAAGATTAAAATCATTTAGTCCCTTTTGCAGCACAACTGAAAGAACATCATCCTCCCACTTCATTTTTATACTTACGAGGGCGGAAAGAAAGAAAGAAAGATAGGAAAGGGGGGGGGATACAGATTTTGTGGTTGCCTGTCCTGTCTGTAATAAGGACATGAGTAGAAGATGCTATAAAATTAAGGGAATGGAATTTTGCACCGATTTTATGTAATGACGTTGGAGTATAAATATCATTAAACATACATTAGTCGTTGATAGGAAGAGTTCATCTCAACCTAATTCATAGGATGTTAGAACTTTCTTCTGATTCTTCCCCATTAATAATGTGACCGACTGATAGAAATTGTACAAATCTGATTTAACATAGTTTTCTATTAATGAACTGTTCAGCTCTCTTCATTATAAAATTTAAAATTTTGAATAAGCTATTTTCAATTTTCGAAGATATAAATCAATAGTTGCTTCGAGGTCATATTTTCTAATAAAAAACTTCAAAGTCCCGATTTCTGAGAAAAGGCTATGTTTCAGTTTTACACGCGGAGATTATTAAAAAGATAGAGTAATAATAATAACTGTAATCAGGATACTGCAGAGATCTTGAAACCATAATCTTCATAATTTTTGTATTGGTGAGAATCTACCTTCTATCACGTAATTCTGAGTTGCCTGTGAACGATACAAACAAAATTTTTTTTTCGTTCAAAATAGAAATGTAATTTGGAGAAAGCTCGGCATTGCGCTGCATACAAGGTATCAACAAAATAGAGATCCTATCTTAGTTCGCTGCATCTCTAAGACAGTTGAGCGTCATTTTTTCTCTATTCGTGAAGGGTAGTTTTTTTTTTAGTCACAAATTAATGTCATTATCACTGTGAGGTTCGCCGATTTCTGAGCTAAACCTACCTCCAACATTGGATAGGTCCTTGTGGGAACAAGGACACGGCAATTCTTTCTCTAACTGACATTATTTTGCTATGCTTTGAACACTTGAGGAATATTATCTTTTTTTATCAATTCGGTTTTCTAATATTTGTAACTCTACTAAAACGAACTCCTTTTCAAACACTGAAAATTCCATCGTTTTCCCCATTGTAAGAGTGAGCACTGTCGATTACTGTTGTACAACAGAGCTTCTTAAAGTAAGAGTCAGAAGGACAGCTTGGAGAAGAGGAGGTAGGTCACGAAAAATTTTACAATATAAAACATATAAAACAATGGGCATTTCTTAATTACAGGAATTTAAGTTTTTAAATACGGTTAAGTCGATAGGGGTGGAAGTGATCTGAGCCTAAGTGTTGTCCAAAGGGAGTTGCAACTTAAAAAAACTTAGAAACAGCAACTTGAAATAGTTGTAGTAGCCATATTTGTTATCATGTGATTTGCCTGAATACGTCATGACTGATCGTTGCATCTCTTTGCATGAAGAATTATATGAGCTTTTTCGGTTTTTGTTAACACAGCATAAACCAAACTCTTATAAATTAAGAGACTAAAATGTTGTTGCTACAATGTGTTGATTTTGGAACATTTTCGGTTAAAGGAAAAGGAAGGGAAAATAACATGTATGAACATAATAAGCCATAAGATTTTTTTAACTCTTTTAATTTCTTTTCTTTCTACACTCTGTATGATATTCACTTTCCGTATTCTCTCAAGCGTTATCGGTTTCGACAAATGAAAAACGAGGTTAGAATTAGGGAGGTAAACGGGAAATTCAAATGCTTTTAAGTTCTTTTTTAAAATTTCATTGCGCTTCAGTTATGAAGCCGGATGAAACCACTCCTTGAATTTATTGATTCCAGCGGCTGAGTTATTAAGAAAAAGAATGAGAAATGAGAACCATTTACGATTAAGACCGAAATCATTCTCTTGCCTTCAACTTTAATGGTCTCTTTGTTCTGGTCTCTTGAATTAAGAAAATATGAATTCATGATGACTTTCTTTAATATAATAGCACCCTTAATCGTATTCATTCATGCTGTCTGTTCCTAGAATATTTATCATAATTCCATTTGTTTGTCTTAGCCCAAATTCAGAGCATGTATTATTTATAAATCTGATTTCTAAAGGAATATATTAAGAATATCACTATTTATGTGCGTCTGGAATCCCCCTTCACCTTCTCATTGTCCTAATTAAATTTAATAAACCATGGATAGACATAAGCGTTTCATGTGCATCACAAAGACTCATTGCCCATTATTTATTTTTCATAAACACTCCGTAGAACATGTTTAAAATTGTGCATAGAAGCCGGCTTTCCGTTTTTGACACGAGCTTTAAAAATCTTTGTATTTTTAAATCTTTAAAAATCTTGATTTAATTTTAGGAATCCGCGCTTAAAAATCAATCGTGAAGAATCTGAAATAACAAAATGAAGTATAACATTCGTCCCCAACGGATAATAAGATTAAGTAAAAAAAATTACTTAAAAATAAAGCAAGTGAATATTTTAACGTTTGGTAATTTGTTTCGTTTTATAATTGGGTTCAAAAATATATAAATAAGTAATAAAACTTTTTGAAAATTGTATGTAACCGCTTTGTAAAAAATGATATTCGAATGAACATGAAGCAGCTTTTTTTAATTAAGTGAAATTTATTATTATTTATTGAGATCGCATAAAAATCATTTAATAATTTCTAATGACACATTAAAAACGCCAAGATATTCCAAAAATCCAAATGCTTTTATTTTTTGATCAATTTCATGAATTAATTTAGAGAAATATTAATTTCCTAAATTTCTTCAGAAAAATAATAAATTTTGGCAAAATTGAACAAGCTTTGGGAAAAGTTTACAGAGGGTTGTTAGGAATCTATGGTAACAAGTTACAGAAGACCAGAAAAGGTGGAAAAACACCTTTCCCACCGTCAAGTGTGATCAATCTGGAAGTCATGCATCGCTCTGCATCGCAATTTCCACTGCAGGAGGCTGGAACGCAGAACAATTCGTAATCACTCCCGTTGACACGCTTTCCAAAGATCCTCCACTCTTCGCGGTTGTCACTGTGCGGTTTAAGTACTCTAAAAGCCACAAAAATCCATTTGCGATGCGTCGGCGACTTGACGGATATGAGCGTATTCCGGTCTCTTCTTGCATGCGTTCCAGGAACAGGCGAGCTGACGCGGCGGTGTGACTTGACGCCTTGTCTTGGTGCAGCCATAACATATTTACTACTATACCGTATAAACAGGGATGCCACGCATAAATATGGGGGTTAGAACGTTAGTATTATAGTATGTGGCGTTGACTTTGGTCTTCGACTCAACTCTATGTAAAGTTAACTTGTCGTTATAGCTGTATCCCGCCACGCTCATGAAACA
The DNA here is from genome assembly GCA_023313115.1 of Rhysida immarginata. Lineage (NCBI taxonomy): Eukaryota > Metazoa > Arthropoda > Chilopoda > Scolopendromorpha > Scolopendridae > Rhysida > Rhysida immarginata. Next base: position 3,692,541 of record JAHWFO010003124.1, read on the forward strand.
TTTTGAAAATGTTTCCTTGCATTCACGATACCATTTTCTGAAACCCTTAGAACCCCTTGGGCGGTAAAAAATGGCTCGACTCTTGTTGCAGACGCCTAAATAAAATACGCTTCAACTATTTCACGTGAGCTTCATGTGTTGTGATTACGTATTTCCACTTTTCATCCGCCTAGTATCGTTCTTACTGTACAGTTTACGGAAGTTGGTCTGTCGCTCATGAACATGGGGCGGCAACAACTTATGAACATGGCTCTTGTGTCGCTTCTCCAATTGTAAATCATTGTTGATAATTGTGTTTACCGTATACGTATACACAGATGTCCCTATCTTCTGTGCAATGGCCCGTTGTGTTCGTGGGTTACATCCGTTTACAAGACCCCAAACTTTCCGGACGACGCCTGAGTACGGTTAATGGATGGTCTCGGATTGGCCTGCTCTTTACCCTCTTGAATGGCACCGCTTCTGGTTTTGTCAATGTTAGTTAATATCACTTCTTGCATGCTTTCTAAATTTCGGAATAGTTGAATTTGACGTCGGAAAGGGCTTTTATGTAGCCCTCCCAATACATGTCAATTTTCGGTGGCATAACTTAATGTTTTTAGCTCACTGTTTGAATACTAACTATTTTAATACCTGCATTAACAATATTCCACGTGATAGCTCACGTGAAATAAACGCACGCGTCACATTTAAATATGCTTATTGTCATCATAGATCCCTAACAACCATTTATTTATGAGCCATTCTATGTGAAATGAGACACCTAAAAAACACTATATTTTTATAAAAGGTTCAAACTTTTTTATACTTTCTCTGAATCAAAGTAAGTAACCCCACGATGTTAATTTTCATCTAAAATAATTTCTTACAAAAATATTCGCAGTCAAATTTAAAGAAATTAACCGGTTAAGATGTTCTATAAACAAATGACATCCCAATAAGCCGCAAGTTATTTATTTACGTCAAAAAGATACCAAAGTACGGGCTACTTTCATCAACCAATGCTATGAGAAGTTTTCCAATGGTTGCAATTGCATATTGTACTCATGGTAAACTCATATTGCACAAGGTGTCTACTAATGTTAAAGTCAATTTGGCCTACTTCCAGCAGAAGGTAATGGACTTAATTTACCACCAAGAAAATCTCCATTTCTACGATACAGAGGCTCATCGAGTACATAGCTACATTTCCGTTCTTCACTGGCTTACTATGCAGAAAAGAAACAGGAACCATTCATGAACACACAGGTACCTTTTTGACAAGGAACATTAACATGTCAATATAGGAATAACCCAATCTCAAAATCTTACACTACAGTACGCAATGTCAAAGTAAGTTGCAGACGTCATATTTCCTGTTATTGGAACAAGTTGGCCAAATCCAAATCATTGAAAACGAGCCCCATTCTAGGACACAGCCTTTTCCGAGCTTCACACAAGAATCTACGCAGTCAACCATGGAGCATTCTCCGGTCATCCCCCCCGAGATGTTAGTTCCATAAGACATTACAGTCATTAACACTTTAAAAAAGTTGTGCATATTAGCAGCCTATGGAGAGACAAAACTACTTACCACTTCCAGAATAAAATTTATTTCTATTGGAGATAAACAGCTTTCATCAGCATGTCATGGAATAACTAGGATTAAGTCATGACATGCTGATAAAGGCGGCATGGCCGCTGATATGTTGATCCAAAGTAAATAAATTTTATTGTGGAGATGATTATTATTTTTTGTCCCTCTATTGTCCAGAAGACATGTTTCTATTGTTCCATGGCCCAGTTTCGATGAGCTGTACACTATTCTAAATTTCGCTGGGCATCGATTCTGCTTGTGTGGGCTTATAAGCAGCAGCACGGCCATTGGAAACCTTGGATCGTCAGTTCCAACAGTGCCAATGGTGAATTCCACTACGCGGCCATGAAGTGGCATTCCAGAACTCTGTAGCAATTATTTCAGCTGAAAACTTCGAGTGCACCTTCTCACATGTCCTAGCATTCGTCCTGTCTGCCATTTTTTATTCTTTTAGCCTATCACTTCGCGGTTTTACTGATGTTGCACCTTGAGAGTTCCATTTGGCACTGATGTTAATTGTAGTTGTACGCGAATGAAAGAAATTTCGCGTACAGGCTTGTTAAGTAGGTGATATCCTATGAAGGTATCACGTTGTAACTCCACAGGGTCGGAACTCTGTTAGCAATCCACACTGCACCAATAAGAGTCGCAAATAAATCCGGTAACGTTTGCCTCAATCTTGCTACCAGGCTTCTATTTATCTTTTAGGCATGTAAATTAGGACTCGTAATTTTGGGAGGTTCCGAAACGTTTTGTCCACCTAGTATAATTTATGTCTGTCAATGATTTTCTGCTGTTTAAACGCCAAACAGTTTTGTACACAATTTAAGCCAATAAATAGAATCCTCGGATAAGATAATGTAAGTGCTGTGACAATACATGGAGTTCCAATATATGTCGGTTTGTTTCCAAAATACTAAACCGATAGCGCATGTACATTAAAACAGCGTATACCAAACATAGTGCATGTGGACCAACAGTCATTATTTATATCCCTTATCTACACTGAGTGAGCATATTATTATGACCACCCTGTCAGTATCTCGTTGGGCCACCTTTTGCCTTTAATGCTACGGTGATTCTTCGTTGCATTGATTCCACGAGATGTTGGAAGGTGGTGGGAGGAAGCTGACACCACGCCTGATGGATAGCACTGTCTAGTTGTGCTAGATTGGACGGTGGTGGATCCAGCCGTCTGATGGTTCGTTCGACTTCGTCCCACAAATGCTGAATTGGAGTGAGATATGGGGATTGTGGGGGCCACCGAAGTAAGATAAAGCCCCCCTCATGTTCCTGGAACCGCTCCTGCACAATACGAGCTCTGTGGCATGGCACATTGTTTTGCTGGAAGTAGCCATCTCCATTGGGGTACGCCATCAACATTACAGGGTGGACTTGATCGGCGACGATACGGAGGTATGCTGTGCCATCCAGACGTTGTTGAACACGTATTAACGGACCCAACGCATGCCAGGAAAACATTCCCCAGACCATAACACTGCCCGCACCGGCCTGAAGGATTGTACTCAAGCATGCGGGGTCCATGCTTTTTCGTGCTGTTTCCACCAGATTCTCCATGATGGAACTGGAGTCGTGACTCGTCAGACCACATGATTTGTTTCCACTGCTCGATAGTCCAGTCGTTGTGCTCCTGAGCGAATTGGAGTCGTTTCCGCTTGTTGGCTGCAGACAGCAAAGGTGTGCGGATAGGTCTTAGGCTTCCGTATTCCATGCGATGCAGTGTGCGGCGGACAGTGCATTCAGAGACCGTTTTGGAGGACCCCTGATTAAGGTCAGCAGTGATTTGATGCACAGTTGCCCTTCTGTTATCCTTTACCAGTCGTGACAGTCTCCGTTTTGTCCGATCATCAACCATCCGCGGGCGGCCACAACGCGAACGTTCAGACTCCGTCTTCCGGCTAACCGTCCAGTCTTTAAATACTTTAAAGACGGCTGCTCTTGAGCACCCCACGAATGCTGCTGTTTCGCTGATACTCGTTCCATAGCTCCGAGCACCTACAATCATCCCGCGTTCGAAGGCTGTTAAATCGCGTCGTTTACCCATAGTTGAAGAACGGAACACGTCTACTGTTGTCGACGACACTCAGCTTCCCTTTTTATATTGGTCCGGCCCGCTAGCAATATTGTGGCGACGTCCGTGCGCGCATTTGCATAAACATGTCAGGTGGTCATAATAATATGCTCACTCAGTGTATAAATCACAAATGTTTAAATACGTGCTTCGTCGTTTTTATGACTCTTAAATCCTGAATGAAAACTGTGACAGTAATTTTCAGTTAGCGACGTTAATATCACATTCCGTGAATTTTTTGCGACAGGTGGCGCATAACGGTTTCGGTTTTCAAATTTTAATTTCGATTCCGTTTAAGCTTAAATGTTCTAAAAGATTTTCGATAATAAAAATGGCATCAAGTTGCCTGAATATCCGTTCAAAAGACGCACAAAACTGTAAAAACCACGTACCTAGTCTTTTTTATCATTCAAGTTGGCCCAGAAGAACAATAAGGTTGATAGCATTGACGACCCATAGGGCAAATTCGGACGATATCGTACTTTCTATGGTCATCGACAGCTCATAGATGCTCTTAATGGTCGAAATTTTGCTGGATTTGTACGAAGCAGCAAACGTGCAACGATGCATAACACTACTAAAGAAGACGGTCATGCTCTATCCCAACAGTAAGTTTTACTTAAAGTGAACTTCATAATACTGTTTTTGCGTGTACCCTTGTTTTCACTAAATTCCAAAATTCTAAGAGTTTAGTTTCTCTCCAATTTTCAAAGATCTGATTTTACATTAAATTTTCACCATTGAAACGCAATTTGAACTTTGCGCTCAACATTTCCATAGAGTTGCATTCAGTGCCTCTGAAAGCTGCTTTCACCCGATTATTTCTTTCTTTTCCAGCTTCTCATATTTTCGTTATTCCCATTCATCATTTGCCTCCTCCACCTCCTTCTTCTGCTTTTTTTCCTCCCTTGTTAATCTCTCCCAATTCTCCGAGGTTCTCTCTCTCACCCTCTGGTTTCATTGCAACATTATGCTATACACTCAGAGTTCTCGGTCCTCTTTCCACCCCCAAAGCGTGAAAACGCGCTTCCTTTAAGGGGGGGAATTAGCGCATGAAAAGCACTGCCTCAGTTAATGGTCTCGTGAGGTGGGGGTAGAGAGGGCCAAGGTTTGTCTCGCGAGCGTTGCGTGTTGATCCTTGAGATAATTGGGTGAGAAAGACTCCTAGCGAGCGCTGGCATCCCACGGCGGATGAGTCTCCGTCGATACAAAGGAGGGAATAAAAGCCACTTAGCGTGGAAAATAGGAGAAGAGTGGGATGATGGCCGACTGTACTACCCGTAATCCCACGCATGAAAGAAGGTAATCGATGGCAGTCTTTGTAAAGAGAGGCAGGGCGGAAACATTAAAAGAGGAAGGATAAAAATAACATGGAAGGAGGTGGCTCCTAAGCACTTAATCCATTAACTGCAAAATTTGAATGCTGTTGGAAATGTTTGCGAATTTCTAAGCGTATTAATTCTGATCATGGGATTTTTGAACGTAAGATAATATTACCTAACCTGTTTCAATGCAACGGGAAAACTGTTAATGCCTCGTAAACAGGTAGACTGAGGCTGATCTTTTCGCCGAAATTTCAATCTCAACATTTTGAATTAATTCGGGGTAAGCAGATCCAATGATAGCACTGGCGCCCTGAAAATAAAGTAAAGCTGATTGCGGTCTTTTAAAACAGTCGATGAACTTTTACAGATTCTCAAACATTTGATATTATAAGAATATTATTGTTATACTGTTTGTAATACATTTTTCTTGAAAATAATTTACCGCATGTAGCAAATTTGTCTAAATTTCGAAATGAACAAGAAGTTTTGTCATCAGGTGTTACAAGACAAAATAAACGTTCTAAGAGTTTCAAGGTTCAGTTTTAATCCAAATCTGTTCAATTCATGTTGCGTATAAAGAAACAAACTAACCGACATATTTTTGTAGTTAACTTACTCTGATTAAAAGATGTAAAAAATAAAAATAAAATAAAATTTGTATGCATTTAAAGCATAGTATTATAAGCAAGGCGTTATTTTCCATTTTCTCCGAGAAGCTACTTCCATACAACATTAATTCAGAGAAAAATACACGAATGAGCCTTACGTTTATATACTAGCATTATACATGAAGAAGTGGAGTAATGCATCTGTCTGCATGCTGGAAGATATATAGTAATTTCTATGACAACTATCAGATGTAATAAGCAGTGTAAGAGCCGAGATAAAGCGGGGTCCTGGGAAAATGAAATGTTCCCAGTGTCTTCTCTTTCCACATAAAACCACCAACATATTGTGGAAACCTCTAAGGAAAAATTATGGCTATTGGGTTAATCTTCAAGCTCAAGGCTCATTTTCCTCCGTTACTCTTTCTATCGTCATTTGCCAAGTGACATCAGTCGCCGACAAATTATTCCTGTCTTCAGGACGGAGACAACTATTTGTTGGACTCCTTCGCTAAAATTCTTCTTCTAGAAAATATTAATGGTAATTTTAAAAATTATTCTTATACATTTGAGTTAAACCATATTTCTTTTTAAATTTAACATATAATATATAATGCAAATATATAATATATATGTAGGTTTTTTTCCTTCCTGTAACCGTCTCAAACATCACTGATGGTTAAAATTTGAACCTAAGTATCACATCGTTAGTAATTTCCTCAATGATGTATAATTTCATGGTTTTTAAACCTTTTGGTCTGTGACACGTATGTTCTCCATTGTTGACCTGCTGTGTTTGCTCCATAACCTACAAGATAAGAAAAAGCCTGTCTATTGGCCTTCAAACGGTGGCTGTCCGCAAAAATCTAGACGCAAACATCAAGTAGGGCAAGGGTGCATTTACTTTCGTGAGCGCTTTTCCATTGTTGTGCTTGCTTTAATTTGCGATTTCGTGGTGGTCAATATAAGAGAACAGCATGTTCGGGTACAGTTCTTTTTTAAGCATTTGGTTATCACGCTTTAGGCAAAGCACACATTTTCGTCCTGATGATGATTAAAGTTGGATTTACGGATATGACCTTAAATTTTACACAGCAAACCTAACGTCTTTACACGATGAAGAAAGCCTACAAGTGAAGATAAACGTGAAAGCCATACTGATCTATTTCTTCTTTAATTACGGGATTATCCATAAGGTGTTCGCCCCTCTTAGTGAGACATGAGTGCAAAGTTCTATCGCGAGGCGGTAAAGCACATGAGGAAGAAATGAGGAGAAACGTACATGAGCAACTGCATTCCTCATCATGACAAAGCAAGACTGCACACGGCTTTCCATCGTGGAGTAGCTTAGGTTAAAAGCTAAATGGCGGCTGTTCTTCATCAAACACACCATCCTTACGTCCATGCAACTTCTTTCTATTCCGCAAAATGAAACTCAACTTGAAGTCATGAGATTTGGAACATAGAAGAGATTAAAACTGAATAGCAAGTGATAGTAAATACATCCAGCTTAAAAAGAACCTTAAGGATGTCATCCACTTTGTGGGAAAAGCGCCGGGATCGCTGTTCGCACTACCAATGGGACTAATTTTAAGATAACAGATGGTAATAAAGATTCATGTATAGTGTAATTTTATTTATTACTGATTTGCAGGAAAGTTATTAGATGGCCTTCCCTCTTAATTCGAAAGGAATTTTTTCCCTGTGCTTTTTCATTATATTATAGTAGGTTGCGTAAGCACTTTGCTTGTAGATAAAAGTTATTATTGCTTAATTGATGGAATATTTCCTAATTCTTAAAGGACAAATCCACCCTAATAAACAACTTTATTTAAAATGAAAGTTCGAGATATAAATAATAACCTGGTATAAATGAAAAATTTCAAATCGAACGCGAATCACGAAGGTCAAGAGGAAGTGACGTCCTCAGGGGATTGACTGAAGTGAATACCATGCATTTATTTCTAAACAACTGAAGTGCTTTTTAACGATGACTTACGCTTTTTTACGATGGTAGGGATGATTTAATTTAATTAGGGATCGCTATGGAAGAGCTTCTCTCTAATATTTATGGGGCTGGAACCTAATCTAGTCCCTCCGTGACGTCGATCTTAGATGTCAGCTGATACAAAATGGAGCGCCAGGAAGTACATTTTTCACACTTTAAACGCGATTTTCATAATGAAATAATGGTTTTAAAATTTTTCTTTTGTTGCAGTTTTTTATAGCAGGCAAAGTCAGAGCAGTCCATTTTTTATGTCTCCATATGAGCTCTCGATTTTATTTTACGGGAACGTCAAATTGTTTGACTACAAATTGGCTGCATTTAATTTCTTCATCAAAATCTACATATCTTAACATGTCATAGTAGAAGTGAAAACAAGTACAAATGCTTTAAAAATAGTGGAGAGCTCTTGTCAAAGGTTTAGGAAAATTTTTAATAATCATAAGGTGCAAAAAATTAAGTTTTCTGATACGTAATGACTAATTCAAAACATTTCTTTCAATTCTTTTCGATACTGCAATACTAATACAAGGGGAAAAAACCATTAAGATGATGCAATTTTCGGAAACTAAATTTCTAACTTTTGTTAAGTCCAAATAGGAATTGCCTCTTCTCAAAGGAGTAGTCGGCCTCGGAACCACAAGTAGATTTCACCTTTGATTTTCGCAAATTGCGGAATAGGAATCCCAGAAGTCTTGTTCACAGTATTTGCTGTTGCAGTAGAACAGAAGCTTTCCTTTACCGCTAACTCTTTTGAGTTTGGTTCACTCTATTCTTTAGGGAATTTGTAAACTGCTATTATAAAGTGAAACAAGTATTAACAATTCTTCTGAGACTTTAACACGAATGGTATTTTATCAACTACCACACAATACTGCTTGAATCTGTATGGATTAAATTTAGAGGTTTCTAGTTCAATACTATCTATTGATCATTGCTTCTACTAGATTTTTCTCAAAAAGATTTTTTCTTTGGAGGTTGCGCTAAACTTCAAGAAAAACTATTTCAAAATTCTTTACAAATTTAATAGTAAATTTGCGATACTGATTTTGAACTTTGTGAATCTTATAAAAATCAATTCGTTGGTGATAACAGTTTAACGACATTTAGATTTCAAAATCCATGTTAAATCTATGTGGTTTTAATTAAGATGTTCAAACTTTTCGCTTTGGATGTTTGGAGTCTATTTTAGATTTTAGATAAATTTTAGATCTTTTATTGTGCATACAAAGATTTTCATTACAGGCACTTATTTGTGCAACCATAGGAATATGCTCATCCAAGCTTACGACAGTCTCTTCCATTATAATGGATGTTAGAATATTGAATTGAGGATGGCACGACCGTTTCCGTGTATATGATAGCAACAAGCATTTAAGTAAATAATCTTTAATGGACAATAGAGTTTTGATGAAAATAGTTTATTCAGTTCTTCCACTAAACGGTAAATGCTAATAGATAAAAATATGCCATTCCAAATTTCCTTCTTCTTCAAATTACCTTTATCTTAAAACTTCCGAGAAATGCATAAAATACATTTTTTCTTAAATGATAAAAAGAGATAAAATGTCGACTTTCCATCTATCGTAAATGTTAGATAATTCACTAATCTAGGTCAATATGCGAATAATTTTTATGAATGTTTTTAGAGAAGTTGCATTTTTCACCGCCAGGATTTAAGAAAAAAGAAAGCCTTTTTATGATTTTTTGTTAATAAATACATATTCAGCGAATCCGAACTTATACCATTCTGATCAGCAAAAATTTCCTTTATATCATAAACAGGAGATAAGACGCTCAATTACCGTGAATTTATATCTTCGTTGCAATAAACAATATCACATGCAACAAAATCTCATAATACCTTCCAAATCTTTACAAAGAAAACCGTTTAGAGCTTGTATCTTTTTTACGCAATATCCAATTTTTTTTTATATCTGTAAGTGACGCGTTTTAAGAAAATTTTTCTGGCTTTGTTCTTAAGTAAGAATGAGTTGACTCTCTTTTGCAGAAATCTGTCTCTTTAAATTTGTGTGTTAAAATCAATTGTTTTAAATGAAATTTCAATACTTTCAATTTCCATTTGAATGCGTTTTTTTTAAAAAAAAAATTATTTATACATTCTGTATTCATTTGTTTTGCCTATCAAGAGAAAAGTTTCGCTTAATACATTTTAGACATTATTGTCGATACAATTATGTTAGAATTATTTTGGCTGTGTGTTCACAGGAACTTTCACAGAATAAATGGTCGGAACAGACCTTTCACCAAATTTCATATTTTTACCAGGCTCGCAAAAGTTCCTTGAACATCATCCAAAACCCACTCTGATTTTGTCAAAGCGCTGCAAGCATTTGTAAATACCTTGTATTTATATTCTTTTTCGCTAACGTTCTCTTCATATTCTAATATTTTGGGAAATAATAAATAAGAAATATGAAGTTTCTTACGGGAAAATGATTCGTATTTTGAAGGAAATTCAAGACTTAGGAGACACTGATTGAATCAAAATAAGCATAAGTCTAGTAGCATAACTTTTATTAAATGTCAGTTCTTTGATTTTTAAAACAGTTTTTCCGCTTTTCTAAGTGCAAATGCATACATGCATTTTACATTGAATCAAATGGCCTATCTTATAAATAATTTTATTAAATTTAAACAGTGATTTTAATGTGTTCAATTCAGTGTTGATAAAATTTTAATCATAGAAAACAATTTATTTAGTAGAAGTATATACAGTAAGCCATTCTGTTGTAATTTACAAAAATTAGATGTTTTCATCAGGATATCCGCTCTTCCCGGAGTTTATCGCTAGCCCCCATTGTAAATAACATCCTCCTGGGCCGTCATTTGTATTATCTAGAAAGTAAGGTGTCCAGCGGTTCACCGGGGCGCAGACTTTTTTATTGACGAGTCCACCACATTCACCGGATTCTGGACAACTAGCAAGCCATTGGAAGCAGAGGGCAACATTTTCGAACCAGTTTTCGGCTGACCTTGGGCTCGTCAGCCGCCATCGCATCTCACATCCGCCGGTGCGATTGTCTGTGTCGTCGATATAAGGAATTGTATAACTGTTGACGGGAACGCAGTTTTGTTTACCACTCATTACCCGGCACTGCTTGGGATTGCCTGTGGGCCTGTAATCGAAGCAGAGGCGAACGTCATCAAACCACTTAGGGTAATTGTATGTATTACTTTCTAGAGCCCATCTCATAACACATCCTCCTGGTCTGGAATCGGTATTATCAAAATAAGGAACCGTTAATTTATTCAAGCGTGCACACTCCTTCGTACCTGACCATTTGCCACATTGTTCTGGAATACCTGTTGCGCTCGAACTAAAATAAAATTAAATAATATCCATTATAGATTGAAGCCATATCAAATTTAGAGAATACGACCTTTTGTCTGTTATTATTTAGGAAGAGTTTCCTAGTAATGTAGAATCTTAAACTATTGCATTAAGTGAGCATAAAGATTAAAAGAACATTAAGTTAACTTTATGAAATTCTCCGTTTATTCTGAAACATACCTGAAACAGAAATGAATTTTATAAAACCATGCAGGTACATTTAATGGTAAGCAATCATATCCTCCTGATCCGCACGGATAAGTTTTCCCAGACTGGCAGGTACTTGGACAGCAATCTCCTCCGTCAAATTGGAAGCCATCAGTGTTGCACTGAGCGTCGCACCAACCGTCTGCTTTTAAGAAATCACACTCAGCATTTAATTCATAATCATAAGAGTGGTCTGATATTTCCCTCTTGTCATACTTTTGACAATTTAATTGGGAAAATCGCTCTTCGGTCAGCTTGTGTACTGCCAAGAGATCTGGATCTTGGAGTACGGTCAGAGGCAGTCGCGGAAGTTCAAAATAATTATTCAATTTCGTGCGAAGTCCATCAAGTTGAAAGCAATCGCCTTTTCTCGCCAATTCTTTAAGTTTTTCTACGGGGTCTTCATTTCCTGTCGCTAAACTACAAATGGCGAAGAAAAGAAAATAAACGAAACCAACCTTATTCATGTTTCAAAATAACAGACAAAGATCACGTAGATTTCGTATGATTTATGTTATTTATAGTTATGCTTATCAAAGATTTAAAGCTGCAATTTCTATCTCGATAATGCTTAAATTATCAATTGAGGTTTTACTTGAATTGAATCAGCAAATTTTATTAACTCATAAAGAAAGATAAGATTCTTTTATACAATCTTATAAAATATAGAATTTTATGACTTTAACATATTTCAATAAGCAAATTGGGCCATTATTATGTATCACAAAGTCTACAAACTGCTGCCAATCTCATCACTTTTCTTTTTTTTTCACAATTTATGCTTATTAATTTCTTTTTCACAGTTTTAAAAAAGTGACGTAAGCATTTCATATAAGATTACACCTTGGGTTTTTTTAATGCTGCTCTGGCTTTGGCGTTAAATCATTAGTAGCCCATAAACATATTAAATCGTGGATTCATTTTTGAATTTAAAATTTTTAGAAATAAGCCACAACAATTGAAGCGATCTACGAGGGTCTTTTTTAAAGTAAGAACCGTTTTATAATAAAAACAAAACTATATATATTTTCAAAATTTTTTCTTTACCAGATTCTCCAAATTTCATTTATATAACCTGAGTTATTATATGCTGAAAAGCATATATTGGTTTCGCTCTGTTTGTGAGTCTGTCTGTCTGTCCGTCCGTCCGTCCGTCCGTCCGTCCGTCCGTCTGTATGTCCGACGATTTCTCGAGAATGCTTTAACTTTTTCAAGTTCTTTTTTCGTTGTTCGATAGAGACCCTTCCTGAGCTCACCTGATTAGTTTGTCGTCGAAATCGGTCTAACAGTCACGTGACTATTGAGACCCAAACCCCCCCCCCCATTAAATTTTTTTATTGGCAATATAAGGCATGTAATATGTCATTCGAACGGGAATGACGAGCACAAGACGAATATGACATTCTTTTCGATTTTCGAAATGCTACGTCCGAGAAAATGACCCCCAAAAAGTACTTCAATGACCCCTTATTACGAGCTTTAGCTAAAGCTATATATAAGAATACAAGCATAATCAGTACCTTTATGTGCCTGGCCAGCCATCGTTTGCATGAAAACGTGAAAATGGAAGAACTTAACAGCGATATATCAACTTTTGATGAGCTCTCGTGGACCCCTTCAAGCACGTGCACTAATGTTAAGAATATGAACTTAGGGCATGTAATATATCAATCGAATCCTACCGACGAGTCATAAGTGAATACAGTGTTACTTTTTGTTTATCATTTAAGCATTGTTGATGGCAGCCTGGAGCACGTGCCCGTTATGAAGCTTTCTTGATGCACGTGCTCATTTCATTTTAAAATTCAGTGCTGTTAGGCCTATTGTTAAATGCGTTAATTAATGTTAGGGCGATGGTTAAAAATGGCTAAATAACGTTAGGCCTATAGTTAAAATGACTAAATAATGTTAGGCCTGTTGTTAAAAATGGCTAATTAATGTTAGGCCTATAGTTAAAAATGGCTAATTAAAGTTAGGCCTATTGTAAAAAATGGCTAATTTATGTTAGGCCTAGAGTTAAAATGACTAAATAATGTTAGGCCTATAGTTCAAAATGGCTAATTAATGTTAGGCCTATAGTTAAAAATGGCTAATTAATTTTAGGCCTATTGTTAAAAATGGCTAATTTATGTTAGGCCTACAGTTAAAATGACTAAATATTGTTAGGCCTATTGTGAAAAATGGCTAATTTATGTTATGCTTATAGTTAAAAATGGCTAATTTATGTTAGGCCTACAGTTAAAATGACTAAATAATGTTAGGCCTATTGTGAAAATTAGCTAATTAATGTTAGGCCTATTGTTAAAAATGGCTAATTAATATTAGGCTTATTGTTAAAATGGCTAATTGAAGTTAGGCCTATATTTTAAAATGACGTGAATGCATATATTACAGTAATATTAAACAACAAATTTTGATATTCTTCTTTTCAGCATATTTGAAAATCGTATTACGAGTTATATTCTTGTTTTATACACGATTTGAATCACCCTTCATCATTTCTACATTTTTTGAGGTAGAAGGTTGAAATTCGGAATGTAGCTTACTATGGGCATGTGCACCTTCACTATTTAGTTTCGTTTTGATTAGCCCACTATGGCCGGAGTTTTGGGGGTGAAAATTAGAGGGGACCAAAAGGTCTAGGTGTATTTATTCATATAAAGGAGTGAAATTCGGTATGCATATTCCTATAATCAAGATCTCAATTATATGAAGATTTTTTTTTTCCGATGTATCTATGCCTTCCCGACTCGGTGGCGGAAATGCTTCGAAAAGATGGGGACTACATTGAAAAATAGTGTATCAACTCTGTCTGTAATAAAGGAGCTGTAAAAAAATATTTCCGATTTTCATTTGACTGACCCTCGTAAGTAAAATAAGAATGGAGCCACTTATTGGTTTTATAATGTCAGTTCGTCCCCTTCATAATTTCTACATATTTTTGAGGTAGAAGGTTGAAATTCGGAATGTAGCTTACTATGGGCATGTTCATCTGCTCTATTTAGTTTGGTTTTGATTGGTATACGGGGGTGGGATTCAGAAAGGGCAACATATCTATGTGCTATTTAGGTACGTAAAGGCGTAAAATCCAGTATCCAGATTCCTCTAGGCAAGATCTACATTACTATGAAGTTTAGGCCCAATTGTTCTAGTGGGATCGGATTTGCGGGGGTGGCAGTCACTTGGTCCTTAGAATAATGGCAACATATGGCATGTGATATATCATACGTTCGGAAATGATGAGAAAGGAAAGAAGATACGAGGTTTTTTTTACATATTACGTTCGAGAAAATCAATTTATTGATTAAAAAAAACTTTGGGAGAGGTAAAAAGTGCAGATGAAGGGGTAAAAATAGATGACTTGCCTTATCCTACTCGGGAGGTGGGGAGGGGGATTAATTTTTTTTAATACACGTATAAATGTATTTCTGCTTCACTGCTAAAGC
>JAHWFO010003124.1:3717151-3746139 GCA_023313115.1 Rhysida immarginata
TAGCACGTGGTAGGCCGTATGTTTTTCAACAGGACTCTGCTCCAAGTCATAAGGCCCACAGCAACCAAGCATGTATGACCACAGCCCTCCAGCTCCCCTGATCCCAATTCTTTGGACTATTACGTCTAAGGCGTCGTTGAGAGGGAGTCCAACAAGCATCCATACAACATCGTTGAAGCTTTCAGGCCAGCTATTGTGGAGGCAATGGCAGAAATCCAGAAGACCCACCTCATTGCTGCCTGCTCAGCAGTTCCGACAGCGTGTGGAGACTGTCATTGCAGCGGACGGTGGTTTTATTGAATAACAATATGCATTTTATAGTCCTTTGTACAAAAATTTAAATTGTATTAAAGGCTCTGTGGTATCCTAAGTGTCTGCTCCTTTTACCTGCGGACGTCGTTTTGTTTTCAAATACCTGCCGCACCCTGTATAGGAAACGACAGGAAACCTGCCGCACCCTGTATAGTGGATAGATTTGGACGTACCAATCTTATTTCTCAACATAGACCTCGCCTTTGTCGATGCATTTGTCCCATCGACTTATTAGTCCTTGGATATTTTCTCGCTAGAAAGCTGCGCCAAGCCAGTCTTGCACTTCATTTTCAACCTCTTCCATCATTTGCAAAACACCCTCCCACCAAGACGGTTTTTCTGTGGAACAAAGAGATGTAAATCTCTTGGTGCAAATTGCGGACCAAGAGATGGAGGTTCAGGAAGCATTTCCTTTTGAATATCTTTTTCACCAAAGGCCTTTTGCCCAAAATAAATCGCACAAACAGCTCGATAATACCCTCGATAATACACTCTTCCAGCACAGTCACCATAATATCCGCAAACGATATTCTGTGTCTGTTAATTGCAACCAATAACATGTATAGAAAACATACTGATTGCAATTTTAATCTGAAGCATAATAGTGTCGACCCCTACTGACAACTTCGAAAACTTAAATTAATACGAGCAGGCTTCATTTTGTAACTTATCTATTGACTTTCCCTCACAAATAATTTACACAGGGAAAAAGTTCCTGGATTTATATTAATTTAATTATTTTTTAATTCGGGAAGAAGAAGCAGTATATATGTGTATTTTAGTATATCAAAGCTCATACTAATTCAGGATTCGTTAAAACTTGCGGAAAATAAAGATAAAATTTAACGAAATGTTAACACACTAGCAGCATATACTTTCAGTATAATTTCTTATGCAAATTCCGCTTTATCCGTCACTAAAGAGTTGGTTATCTGGATCTCTACATTAAAAGCCGCTACTCCATAGAACTCGGGGTTAAGAAGTGAGTTTACAGTGTAGCGATCCGGATAACCAAATTTTTAGTGACGGATAACGCGGAATGTGCATAAGAAATTATACTGAAAGTATATGCTGCTAGTGTGTTAACATTTCGTTAAGCTTTTTCTTTTTTTTCCGTAAGTATTAACGATTCCTGAATTAGTATGAGCTTTGGTATACTAAAATACACATATACCGAAAAAGCATCTCATTATATGGATTTTCATTAGTTCTGTATTTTCTAATTAGATACAAGCCGAGATGTTCAAAGTGCTTTTCAATTGCACTTTCAAGCATTACGAGAGAAAACATTTTATTTTTATACGCAACTTAATTTCATTATATACAAATGCCAAAATATGAATGCAAAACTGACACGTTAATAAAATTATAAATGTATAAAAATGTTAAGACTATCTAGTTTTCTTTTGTATGTAGATGCGTCTCGCAATCAAAACAATACTCTATATCATTATTTGATTACATCAGATAATAAAGAAACTATAAATATTTTCAGTTAGAAAAAAGGCTTCTATGATAATATCGGAAGAAAATATAGTACGTTTCCGTAAGCTTTCTGAAGATAGCGGGTTTGTTATTGTTAAACTTCTTCCCATGGAAAAGGTGGTTGTTTACGTTTGCGCTTCTCATTCCATCGAAAGATGAATCCCCCAGAATCTGTGCCCTACGGATGATCAGCGGAATAGATTTTGCTCTTTCCAGACAACATCTTCCGCAATACTACTTATTGTTCCCATGCAAAAAACATCGACCTCCATATCTTTTGGAAATGGGGTCGACAACTTAAGGATTGAAAGCATCGATTGAAAAACTCTCTCGCAGTTTGACTCACTTCACCGAGAGGTCGCCCCGCTTTTCTTTCAAATGTCGGAACCTTTAAGTAGAGGGGACAAATAACAAAGGGAAGTGAGACGTTCGCCTCGAGTAAACAAATATTTCCCCGTGTAACCGGATAGACTGAGGTTAGGAAACTGATGCTTTGATCGAACGACAGCATTTCTTTTTGAAAACATAAGGTGAAAGTAAACAAAATTGATCAGTATACTTTTTTTTATATCGTCATCCATGTTTTAACACAGAGGAGAAAGTAACATTCGCAATGAATATTTCAATAATCTTATAGGCAAAAGCAATGTATACAGGAAATGCTTCTAGAAGGAAAAGGCAATCGTACTTACCCCAATTCTCTATTTAATTATTAACAGTTCTTTGCGATCCAAAAAAGCAATGCCTTGAGATCTGCTTTCCATTGGCTAGGCAAAGATGAGCATTAATAAGAAGATAAATTTGTAGAGGAAATTTTAAAAATAAGTGAATAATAAAAGCGTGGTTTGAATCCATTACTTTGGTGTGAATCACAATTCCGAAAACACAATTCCAAATGCCAAAATATATAATTCAAGAAAAGAATTATAAAAAATTCTTTGAAAAACAAAACTTTACATTTTTTAAAAATTGACTAATTTAATGTCTGAAAAACATAAAAAACATGACAGAACAACTCGTAGGCAATAATAATATAAATATTTTTGAGAAATTGTCAACGATTTTTCGGAAACGCGCAATGCTTTCGCGGAAGTCAAGATTCTAATAAAAGCATAAAAAAGGGGGGGGGAGTAAAAACCAAGGAAAAACTTAATAAAAATTAAGTATATGAAAAAATATATTACAGTACATGAATAGTTTGTTCAAATAGAAAGTTGTAAAAAGGCTTGCATCGCTTTGAATAGCTGTTCTCTTTCTGTTAGAAGATGGCTTCGCCCGGAGAATACGTTTTGTCACGTGTCAGAAACAATGAAAGAAAGAGTCAGAATTATCCAACACAAGGTTATTTTTTAATTAAAATTATTTAAATATTCAAAACTTCAATAACTGTACAGTAATGAAAAAACCTGTATAGATATACGAGGGGCACTCAAAAAGTTCTCGAAATTCCTGAACAGCGATCCTACTTTTGTGGAAGGGAGAACAGCATCTCTGTTCGCAAGCATAATAAGCTTGACCAGTTTTCGGCGTGCCGTTTCGTTACTGTTACGTTTGAAGTAGACGTGAGTGTTGCTTGTTCTTCCCGAAAATCTGCTTCAGAGACGCTATCGGCCCTGCAGGTCGCTGTAAGTTTACGAAGATGCTGCACTGAATGACAGAGACAGTGGTTTCTGCGTCACGATGACGCATCGAGCCACACAAGGTTTGTTGTGAGCAGTTCTCGCTAACAAAATCATTCCCGTCATCCCTTAGCGACCATACTCTCCGGATCTCGCTCTTAGTGGCTTTTGGCTGTTTACGGCTCTGAAAAATGGGCCTCAAGGGATAGGTTTCGCAAGCAAGGAGGCAATCGAATGCGACGGAAGATTCCACACAAAGCCTTCTACAGATGCTTCCAAGAATGGCAGATTCGATGGTACAACTGCGTGTACTCGCTCTGGCGCTACTTTGAAGTCGATTAGGTAAGCGTTGCCGAATGTCCGAGTGCTATAAAGTCATTCCGGGAACTTTTTGACTGCCCTAAGTTTTTAATAAAAGCTAACAGTAAGATAATTTGTTCTTTGGCGAAAGAACAGGATACAAGGACTATGGTGATCAAGGAAATATTTGGTCGAACACTATTCAACAGGACACTACTGCGCCAGGATTCAGAAAAGCGTCGTTAGCGACTTAACGACAACTTTTCGTCGTTACGGCGTCTGACGACGTTTATGGCTATTCGCAGAACGTGTCGCAAAAGAAAACGACGTTATTTAGCATCCTTAGCTAAAGACAACTCAGAGCTGTCGTTATAGCGTCGTTACTGAACGTTTAAAATGGCGAAAGGTTTTGTACACGACGAAGAAAAGCGACGTATTCTAATGTTTCGATTATTGTGACTCATCATTGATTATTCAGAAATATTGTGTACATTTTCTATTGATTTTTATTGTTCAGTCGATATACAGGGTGATTCAGGACTTATGTTACAGGAGAATATGGTAGATAGAGGGTACTAAATCCATTGTTTTATTATTAAGCGCAACACTTGCGTCATTTGCAGAAACCATTCATGCAAGGGCCAATGGCTTGACTCTCTGATGATTGAGCTTTCACTGAAAAACAACAATGACGTTTGATAACGTGTGAGCTCCCTGTCTTGTGCACCACACTGATATCGCCGATGCATTGACTGCTGCATCCATTCAAATATCCCAGGTGAATATGTATGATGTTACAGGCGTCAACATTCCCTGACATCGACATGATCTCCATGTGTAGCATACACAAGGGTCTTTAGATGTCCCTACAAGAAGAAATCAATGAACCTAAAAACAACAGTCAAAACACTGAAGTACACTTGCGCGTGACAGAAAGCACGTGAGATGATGCTATTACATCCGCACTGTTGTGTTTCATTCGAAAGCAGTAAATATCATGAAAAAATGCCTCCGAAAATCGGACCTTACTGGGAAGGGTACATTACTGCCCTTTCCGACGCTAATTACAGCTATCCTATATAATTAGCGCAATGTAAAACACGAAATTTCTCTGTTTCGAAAAAAAGGCATATCGGCAGTACTGAATGGGAAAGGAAAATCCTCGAATTCCCATAAGCCGAACATAGAGATCATTCGAAAGATCAAGCAGCATGTCCTGTGTAAAAATCCAACAACCCAAAGAGGTAAATAATAAATATATACTGGAGATAAACCTCCAAACATCAGGTAATGATTTTGTCATTGAAAAATGAAAGGAAAAATTCTGCGACCTGGATTCGAACCAGGAACCTCGACTGTCATGGTCGACGTCTCTACCAAGAAGGATCGCAAACATTGTAGGAACTTCACAGGCTACCATAAATAAAATAATAAACAAAGATTTGCAACAGGAAAAGCGTCACAAGAGTCGTGTTCATAAACTGCTGCCAGGATACGTCACAGAAAGAAAGAGGAACTGCCGGAGGCTCTATAAGGGTTACCTCGCAGCAGAACGTTGTCACTTTGGAAGAAGCCTACGTCTACCTCAATGATTTCAACAAACCCCGCGCGACTTTCTACCGTCCACGTGGAGAAAAGTCATGTCAAATGTAGCCCAAGGAAAGTAAGGAGGGTTTTCAAAAGGATTTACGGTGATTGCGGGGTACTCCTACAACGGCAAGCTCACAATCAAAAGAGTGGATAGGAAGGCTTACTCCCTTTACTATCAGCAGCATGTTCTCAGTCCAATTTTCCCCGAGGAAATCCCCGTATTGTATGGAAGGGACAAAAGTAAAGTTTGGCTGTATCGAGACAAGCTTTCAGTTATACGTCTAAACTCGACCGTTCAATTTATGTTTGGAAGATGAAACTGGTATTTACGTTATACCCTTTCATGATATCGCTGTCAAGTCACAACATGCATCCTGAGGATTTCTTTGGATTTGGATTATTGAAACGAGCCCTTGCTCCGACAACCATTGAGGGTCTCTGGAAAGCCTGCAAACAGGAATGGAACAATATCAGCCTCGCGGTTCTGCAGACGTCTTCTGCACTGGAAGATACAGTGCACGGCAAATAGTCCACAACCAGATTCACCAAATAGAATACGATCGTTGGTGGAGAAAGGAATATTCTTCGTAAAAGTTCTCTTCCAAATCGTTATCATAGATCGTAATCAACCTTCTGTAGTACCCTCTATCTACCATATTCTTCTGTAACATAAGTTCTGGATCATCTTGTATAAATGGAAGAGCAAATTGGCGAATTTGTTCAATCGCTTCCCCTCCCGGCCAAAAGCCATTGATTTCCGAATAATTTTCTCTATATCATTTGCTTCTTTATCAGCATTTGATATTTTCTAGAAAAAGTTATTTTATTATTTTTTCATCGTCATCAATTGTAATTCCGAAGAGTAAGTTGTTGCTTTTGCTTTCGAAGAAATTCAGTTTCCTTACTTCCGTTGTAATCGGGATTCTTATTGGGTATTTCAAGCAAACAAAGACGTCATTTCCGTACTCTCGAAATCAGACTACTATTTTCTGGTCGTTACGTTTAAGAAGGCTAACGACGCGGATTGTGAATTGCATTTACGAGAAAAGTAAACTTGGTAAATTTACCGACGTCGTTAATAACGACATTTTTCTGAATCAGGGCCCATGTCTACTGAGAATTTGCTGGCTGCTTAATTCGTTTTTCGTGCATTTGCAGTATTTTTGCCCTATTTACAGTACCTATATGCTATTTACTTCGAGTTCTTCAAGAACGTCTCTTACTTCCAACCATTATGCAGTTGTCGTATAATATCCACCTTTTTTCAACAATGATAATACGTCGCAAAATTCTTTCCTGATTGCTTCTTCGCTATCAGAAGATCAAACTTCTCTGAATGGTGAGTTTATGTATGTTACACCAATTTCAACGTCAACTTCCCTGTTATCCTCAAGTGCCGTGACACGGACGAGTAGTGCACCTTTTACTTCTAGGCGATCTCGAACCTTCTGCCATTGTCTACTTCAAGTTCAATTTGACTTCGGGTCTAAATTTTGCAAATCAATGACGACAGGCTCGTTCGAAAGTAGTCCCTTTACCAATAATCCTTACGTTTACAATCCTCGTAGAGTCCTCCAAGTAAAATAGAAATATTCAGAAATATCGTCTTTAAGTGACTTGATTCCATGACTAACTTCGAGTTCACAGTATTCGCTTTTCGACCTTCGTTTCACGCAACAATTACTGTTATTGTACCAAACCCGTTTTGCCTTACTGAATGACACCAACAGTTTGCATTATCCACAGCTTGCGGTCTCACTCATTAACTACTTATATTTTCGTGTCTGCTCAACAGACCACGATTTAACAATTGTTTAGCGTTATAATTAAGTTTACTTTGCGGAGATTCGACTATTACAGAAAGAAAAATTCTTAGGAGCACGATTTGTGAAAACTTTAGCAACAAATGGATTTAGTAAAGACAAGACGCTGAAATGTTGTTTCCTTGCGGGGTAATGTTGAACCAAGGATCTTGGCAATGAGTAATTGGAAAGCGATACTATTTCATTCCAAAGTAGCTACCTATCGATTTGTGGCACTGAACGCATCTGCCATTCCAAAGAGGTAAACTGTCCCTTCATCTCAGACTCCCACCTTCAGTCTTCCTCCCCTTACGCATTCTTCGGCCTTCCTTCTTTGCACAGAATGTGTAAGAAAGCATTAATCCCATTTCTCACTCTCTCCATCAATCGGCTTTGCTCCTTTTCTTCGGTTTCCATTCATTCCATCTCGTTGATCGATCAGGAAGGGAGGTGCAAAAGATTTCTCCAAAGATTAATGGCAGGAGAAAAGAGATAAGAGTAAAAATTATTTCTTATATCCTTAGTAATTATGTTTTCCTAGTAAGTCTTCTGTAAGGAAAATATAAAGGTTAATAATCATGTGATTTTATTTCTAAGCTTTACAAATCAGTTTATGGGAATTTAAAGTTTTTTAGGAAACAATTTCTTAAATTGCTCTTTTCCGGAGTTATAGGACTCAAATCTTACGCCCCTCTTACTTTACTTTGCATTTCGTAATTTTGTATTATAAAATTTTTAATTAACACCATTAGAGTATGGAGTTGCTCGTTAGTTTTTACCATGTATCTATATCTGACTGTCTGTTTCTGTTCCCTTCATATTGTGTACACCTTTGGACCTAGAACACTGAAATTTGATAATTAGATTGTCTAGAAAAGTCAAACTTCGTAAAGAGTTATTTAATGAGTTTGGAATAATGGGAATCCGGAGCCCATATAATATGATTCATAAAATTTATTTTCCTGAATTTAATAATTGAACTCATGAATATTGTTAGAGGGTAGGGAATTGCACGTGCGAGATATGCCAGGGCACGGAAGGGGATTATGTTTGAGTTTCGTTTTTAGGAAGGCAACTCTATGTGTGCTTTACAAAACTTTTAATTTTTTTTATAAAAAAAACCTATTAAGTATCGGAAACAGAACTACTCATTGGTTTGTCATGTCCATCTGTGCCTTCTTATCTCCGACAGCTTATCCACCAGAATTGTTCAATAGAAACATGTTTGAACTGCGTAGCCGCAAATGTAACGCCTAGACGACGGAAATCAGTTGTTTTTATGTATTGTTGAAGTATTAGTTAGGTGTTTGTCACACATATTAGTTATTTTCTTCTTTCTAAGAATTGAATTAAGTTAGAAAATGGCGTTCATGGTAGAAAATATGTCAATTTTTGGCCGCTGAAGGGCATCAGCCGATAGATATGAAGACACTTTACAGCGTTTACGTGCTAACCTCAAGAATAAACGTCCTGAGAAACTTACATATGGTGTTATCCTTCTGCATGATAATGCCCGCCCTTACGTTGCCCAAAAGCTTCAAGATCTGCTCGCTCGCATACATTGGAAGGCCTTAGAACATCCACCTTACGATCCCAACTTGTCCCCGTGCGATTTCCATGTCTTTGGCCCTCTAAAACAATCACTATTCAATTCCGACGCTGACGTAAAGTGTGCTGTTACGCAATGGTTCCGCCAACAACTGCAGGAACTTTACCAGATGAGAATCCATAGATCAGTGTTCATGGAGATTTCATTTATATTCTTGAATAAAAATTACTTCCCAGTTCTAAACGTGTTTCTCTTGAACAATCTTCGTAGACAGGAGAAATTTGATATGTAGATTTTTCTAGGCAAGACCTACATTATAGAACAAAATAAGAAAAAAAATTCCACAGGCCTGGTGCGAATGTAAAAAGGAGATGTAAACATTATGCCGTTTTACACGCTTTACGCAGTTAGAATAGGCATCCTAGAGGATACTACACATGAAGGTCTACCGTGAACTAAATCCTCCAAAGACCAATTTTCAAGATTGCTATGAAAATTTAGCCAAAGTTAAGGGAACCAGTTTGCTAGAATTTAGACTTGCTTTCCTATACATCCTTGGACGGGTTAATTGCTGGTTTTTATTAATTTTTTTTCATTGTATTATTATTATTATTATTATTATTATTATTATTATTATTATTATGTATTATTTAGAGTCTTTGCTTCAAATTCCGTTAAAGCCTGATATGAAAACTAAAAGATTGTACATTATCTATAGAGGACTAGAATGAAAATATATATGTGTGTGATTCTGGGTTTTTCTTAAAATTTGAATTTTTGGGTGCATTATGAAAATGAAATTTTTTAATTAGATATTTAATGGAGATCGCTCTATTTCTCGTTTATTAAGTTACACTCTCGCCTATCAATTAATAATGATTGTATTAAAAATATTTTGCTTCATGTTATTAAGCATGTCAATATTTCATTTTGCATACAATATAATACAGTGAACGCCAAATTTTTTATAGACTTTGAATGTTTTTCATATTTCAAACCAAGAAAAAAAAAGAAATAGAAATATTCTGATGCAGACATTAGGATTGCCAGTGAGAGAAACAAATTCTGTCTGTGTATGAATCTCAGTGTGTCTGTGAGCGTGTGTGCACTGATGTGTATAGAGAACGATGGTAGAGGGAAATAAAGAAAGGCATATGGCACCGGAATTTCTGATGACAAAAGTTAGATTCTCAGTCAGTACTATAATGATAGGGCGGCAATCAGTTGCATTTCAATGAGTTCAAAAAGAGGCAGTTTGAAAGTTTCACCTGTTTTTTTCCAGTACGTTAAGAGAAACGGGAATGAAACTCGAGGAGAGAAACTGGCTGAGCGAATATTGTCGTGAATCCTAAGAGTTAATTCGATGTGTGTGAGACAACGTGAATGGAAATTACATTAAGGAACGTTGTACCCCAACAATTTTTGTCTGCTGTCTTTTCTATCGGCGTCGGATTATCGATCTTCTGAGTAATAATGATGGCCAAACGATGGCTGTGATATCTTCGGGAAAAAAAAGTTTGATTAAACTAAAAGTATTAACAGAAAAACAGCCGATTTTTCGTGTTTCCAAACGGGGAGTAAAAACGAATCATTTGAAATGGCATTACCAAGAAATAGAGTAAATAAGAAGGCCTTCCACAAAAGGGAAAAAGTTTCATGATTCTATGAAGCAATAAAGCATAAGAAATCAGATTCGTTAGAAGAACCCAATGCACTCAAAATTGTAAATTCCATCTATTATGAGATTAAGAATTATTATGAATAGGTTTGTATTTCCAAATGTATGCTATTTGTTAAAATGAGTATTATTCGTAAAGTTCTTTTTAGAACCTATAATGAAAAGAAGAGCTAAAATTAATACGAGATAAATAAAATAAACTGTTTTCATAAGTTTCCTTTTTACAATATATTTATTAATATTAAATGTATTAAAAATGAAGATTTTAATAAGTTCTAGACAGGCTCTAGACACTATTTCATTCTAAACTTATATTAATAAGTTCTACTGAGGACACATTTGAAACCTAATATTCACTATTTCAAAATTGTGCTTCAAAGAGCTCTGTGTTCAAATAAACTTCAATGGTACCATACAAAGTTTAAAAGAAATTCGTGAAAAAGTATTTTTATATACGATACACAGAGTGGCCATTTTATTAGGAACATCATTTATTCTAAATTAGACAGTTCCATATATAAATCACAATGATATAACAGTTTTATGTAATGCATAATGTTTAACAGTACAGTTAGCCTAAATACGGGTAAGACGAACATTTCGGAAGCAGCTAATATATTCGGCTTTTCACGTACAACAGTATCTCGTATACACAGAGCATGGCAGTTCTGCAAGGATACTTCAAGACATAAGCGCAACTTATCAGGCGACTGAAGCATCGTCTACGGGCTACAGAAGGGCACCAAGACGACAGATTGCAGGCCAGATGAAAAAAAATATATCCAAAAGCAGAACACCTTGATACTTATCACTAGATGTTAATAACATCAGGAAACCAGCTAGTGTGTTATTTCTATTATAACAGAAAAACTAGCATTTTATGGGCCAAGGGAGCATTGATATTAGACATTTCAGGAGTGAAAAAAAGTAGACCGACCGATGAGTTTCAATCTATTCTCTACCAGGGTAATACCGAACGAGAATATGACGCAAATAGCACGAATCCATGAACCCATCTTCTCAAGCGAAAACCCTATAAGCGGGAGAAGGTAGAATAATGGGTTGGGGAAATTTTTTCCTAGGCTGCATTTGATCCCCTAATAGCAATAAAAACATCTGTCTTAATGCTACAAGCTCTGTTAACATTATTTGGCTACAGTGTTCCTCGACGCGTCTCAACAGGACAATGCACCCTCTGTTTCAATGGTCGGCCCAGCCGGCCCTTAATATTAAACCCGATAAAGCATTGGTTGTACAAAGGGGAAAGATCCGTTAGAAGTCTATAAACGCCCCCATCCCATCTGAACCAACCGAGCGTTACTGTTATGTGAGCATGCACCAATATTCAAGCGAAACAGTTCTCGTACCTTAAAGAATATCCACTTAAAAAATTACCGCTGTGATCAAAACTGAAGACGAATCAACTCGTTGTAAGTAATGTATCTCTGATGCAGTAGTCACCCAATGCTTTTTAGGATGTGCTTGAAAATGCTTGTTAAGATGATAGACAACAAGTAAATCGTCGCTTATTTTTCGATATGAGGACAATAGCTCAAAAAGATGTCACAAGTTCATCAGACTGCACCAGGATATATTTTACACGATAAAAGAAGAATGCAATGACTCCATAAGCTTTATAGATTTAAGAACCTTCCAAACCAGTGTTTCAATTTTGCCATATACATTTACAGAAAATCTACAAACGCATCTAATATATAGAATTATACTTAAAACCATTCTCATTTCCAGAAAATAGCTGCCCTGAGGTATTTTGTTAATGGAGTGAACTATCCGTGTCATCGCCCAACATAATAAGTTCCCTAAATGAACCCGTACTAACATCATTTATATAATATTTCGAATCATCAATAATTGTAAAAGGATACTGAATCCTGAAAACAAAATTTTTATACGGACAAATTTGAGAGAAGCGGAATATACAAATTGTCATGTAACTCATGCGAATGTTTAGATCGGACTCACTTCGAAAAACTTCCGGAAAAGGAACAATGAACATAAACGTTCCCGCGCACGACACATGATAATTTAAACTCATGTTTGTAAAAATTGCAACACCATGCAGGAATCATCAGAATTAAATGAAATTTAATACACAAACGACTTGTATTGGTACAAATAAATGATTAGAGTTTCAAAGCAAAAAACCAATATTAAGTGTCCGAAAACTATATTTGGTGTAGCCATCACGCGCTGAAATAAGTGCTGCTATACGGCGTGGCATGGAGTCAAACAGATTTTGAATGTCTGCCTGGGGAAGAGCATTCCATATTGTTTGCATGCGTGCCCAAAGTTCATCTGTAGAACCCGTAGGGCGAGGATCACGATGTTCAATAGGTGAGATATCCGGCGATTAAGCAGGTCAAGGAAGAAGCTGTATGTCTTCTGCTGAAAAGAAGTTTTGTACATTCCTTGCAACATGTGGGCGAGCATTATCCCGTTGAAAGATCGCTCCCGGAATGCCTTGAAGGAAAGGAACGAGTTCGGGCTCCAGCACTTCACTGATGTACCGATTGCTGCTAAGATTACCCGCAATTCGTAGTAGCTGAGATCGTCCATGATACGCACTCGCACCGCAGACCATAACTCCGGATGTTCGTCCACTATGACGTTCGATAGTGCACTCCGGAAGATAGCGTTCACCGGCATAGCGTCTAACACGAATGCGGCCATCATAGTTCCACAGATTAAAGCGAGATTCGTCAGAAAAAAACATTTGTTGCCAATCTGCACTCCAGTCTCTATGTTCATGAGCCCTTTGGAGCCGCAGGCATCGATGGTTTTGCGTCAGGGGGATCCTGTATAAAGGAGTTCTTGCACGCAGTCCACGGTGCAGCAAACATCGACGAATTGACGAAGCAGACAGGGCTACATCTATAGGAGTGGACCAATGTGCCTCCAACTGGTTACAGGAAGCTGTACGGTCCGTCAGCGACATGCGGACCAGGTGTTTATCATCGCGCGCTGACATCACCTGTCGGCGTCCACTCCCGGATTTCCGTGTTGCCCGGTCCACTGCTTCCAAACTCGCATCACTGTGCTGCTGTTACGCTACACAAGAGTTGCTACTGCACGATAGGAAATGATTCTCCACCGTTCAAACTGCGTAAGTTGTTGAAATGTCGCCCTCTTACGTCGAAGAAGCATCATTACGTCTCACCTAACGTTTACCACTAACAGATAACCATAGACTATCTTCAACGTCCCGCTACAGCCCTCTATTTATACTGTTTCGCAGCAGTTCAGAGGGCGCTGCTCAGCCGCCCATGCGTGGTGACTCTGAAATTTTAATCATTTGCATAACACACTATACTTATTTATTTAGCGTATGGAGCTACACACCAACTAATGCGCAGTGTGTAGGTAGTCAGGAGATCACGTTAAAGTGATTGTTTGACAGCCGATTTTTTCTAGTTCTTTAACTAGAGTTATGAAATGATGTTGAAAGGATGATAATAATGAGAAGTGACAAACAAACACAAACATCTATGCCCTCGGCGGGATTCGAACCCGCGACTCGCTGGTTTCGAGAGCGGAAAGACCTGCGCCCTAACCCTCTCGGCCATCGAGTCGGCAACACACTATAATTTCCTGAAAACTGCAGCTCAGTCGCGTCATTCCTTCATGGTGTTGCAATTTTTACAAACATGAGTTTACATTCGTATGACATTCGTATAACACTTGTAAGTAAAAACATAAATTCGGTATAGTTCTAATAGTATGCTTCTCATTCTGTCATTATTGGATCATATAACTCATCGAAACGCGTAAGCCACGATATTAAATTTACTATCGCTTGCTTTTAGTCCTTGTTTTATTTAATAAGGCTTATTAACACAAATAATAACCATAAAATTCTAATCATATATCTATAAATCTCTTTAAGCACAAAAGCCTAAACGTATTTCCAAAACTTTCTCGATGCTATTGAAACTTGTTCACAGGCAATAAACATTATTGAAGCTCCGTTCTCATTAAAATGATAATGGATAAATATTGTGACCTAATGGTGCCATATGATAGCATATGATAGCATATTGCCAAATGAATTACACATTCCCAAATATGCTAAAAAAATTTACGAAGAGAAAAAAAAATTATCGAAGGCGGGATTTGAACCCGTACCTGCAAAACAGAAAGCGTGCGCTTTACCACCATTGGAAATTTTAATGCTAATATAAGGCATGAAATATATCAAACAACTGGAAACAACATGCCATGAGTGAATATAACGAGTAAATAATGATGTTTCTGAAATGTCCATGTCACAACAAAAATATGATTCAATCACGTTCGGATGAATTACTTCCTCCAAGACAAGATAAAGAAAATATGTACTTAATAATGTTACCTACCCCCTCCCCTCACTATTAAATAATAAAATCAATGGCAGATGATTAACTACGAATATAGAGCTCTTGCTGGTCCTCCTTATTAGTTTAGACCGAATGATTGACTAAAAGAAAGAAATTAGATTTCAGAAAATTTTATTTAGTTTATTTGCTTCTTTTTTTTTCTTCTCTTTCAAATGAAATTATTTTGAGTTTTCCTACAATTACGGGTCAAATCTATTGTAGCATTCCAGCCTTATCTCGAGCGCTTCCCTCGTTCCTGCTTGTGCTGCTCCAAGTTGACTCTCATCACACATTCATCAACCTGCTACTGTTTCTCGAAAACTCTTTTATGTTTCTTCATCCTCCCATTCAATGTGTTCCTTCCTTGAACTTGTTTTCCATACATTCTAGTGCCTTAACAAAAGGCTTTTATTTATGGAATAATGAAGCCATATAATAAAGTTTATAAACGCGTCCTTACCTATATTCTTACAGTCCTGTTGAAATTACATTTTCAATTTATTTTAATCCCTAAAGCTTTACGTTTCCTTTTGAAACATAATCTTGTCTTCTGTTCTACGTCTTCCATGAGCTCTGCAGGGGTATACTTTCAATTCATGGGGCTTTGGTTGGTTTTAGATCTTGAAGAGCCTCCTCGTCGAACTATGATCCTAGGATTGAACCGTCTTTTCTAGAGTTCGTTTACGTTTTCGTCCTCCTCAATTACTTTATCATCGTCTTCTACTCCTTAATGGAAGTCTCCAAATAACTTTTCTGTTATTTTTCTCATTATTATTATTAAATTAACAAACTTTTTAAAATGTTAATATAAACAATTTATATTAATTTTTTTTTTAAGTTTAACCACATTATAGTCCGTCTCAATCAGAAATTCCGTGTTTTTAAATGTAACTGAAATGCACATAAAAGAATGGTTTTCTTCTAGATATTCTGTTTTTTATAGTTTTATTTCTTTTACTTTTGTTTTTTTTTTTTCATTTCTTTTATTGTGTTTAATTTTTCTTGTCCTGCATGCATTTCCGGTGTATATGTCACTTGTGCTTAGTAGGAAGAAGTCAGTCATCTCTAATTAGTGACTTTTGTGCAAACCTAGCTGGCAATAGGTCAGATCAACAACTAAGTTGCCGTAGCAGCTCACTTCCATGGCTCAGTCCCTGTCTGCCCTTTGCCACCAATATGGGGCCCTCATCTTCGAAGTCTCCCGCAGCGGATCCAGCCGAAGTGGTTTCTCTTCAGCTTCGAATGAAGATTTAATATTTTCTGCGCACCACCTTTTCTATATTGCGTTGATCGTTACTTCATCAGAGTCCTTCATTGTTAACGTCACGCTTTCTACAATATAAACCTAAATTTATCTCTCTTTCCAATGCAGCTCCGTTCAAGTAACGCTGCGCTACATTCAGTTCAGCTTTAATTTGCCTCTGTTCATTATTAAGCGACGCCTTAGAAGTAAACAGAGTCGATTTGGATATTCATTATTATTAAGGCTTCCAAGTTAAAACATATAAAAATTATATATTCCTTCCACAGTTTGATATTGTCTCGGCTTTGTCTCTATACGTTTGTCTATTTTCTTTTATTTAGAGTCTTTTCCCAGAAAAAACGTAGGTTTACCTATTTATTCTTAAATGTACTTTTCCTGTTTTGCATACGCCAAACAGGAAGAGGAATCATCCAGATTGTGGCAGCTACACCCGCCCAGATTGTGGCAGCTACCAGCTCAGTTGTCCGAAGATGTAACCAGTGTATTGGAGCTGGGGGCAACCATTTTGAGGGGCTTCCTCGACATTGATTTGCTACTTTCTTCTTATTCTTATTCCTTGTATCATTTTAGATTTATTTTGTAGTTCAATGTGATGTTCTGTCAGTATGCAAAATAAAAGTGATCTGCACTCTCAAGTGTTTTATTTATTGTCTTTAACAACTCTACAAGAAAATAGACAAGCCTCGATATAAAAAGACAAGAAAATAGACAACACACGATCGAAACCAGATGTAAAGTTTATAGGACATTTTTTGTTCGATTTGAACCATACAATGTTCCTAAACAATTATGCTGGATAAGTTTGGGTCACCCTGTATATCTGTAAAGCAGATTTTTAATAGGAAAATGTTGTACATATATAACCGACTTTGAAAATATCTTAGAGATACATTGTACCGAGTAAAAAAAATTAAATTTAAAACAACAAAAATAATAATTGCTTCTCTTGGGAAGAAATGTGACAATTTTTCACGGCTTTAGAAACCTACAGTATATCCTTTTTAAATGATTTTTTCTGACTTCTAAGTTTAATGTTACAAATGGGACAAAGAAAAAAGATACTTGTAGCATCAAGGATTCGGCAAACACATCAGCAAGAGCCAGGTAAATACTCAGGCGAGCCAATGATATTCAAATTTCGTGGTCATTGCAAATTCACCGCACGCAACTACAGAGCGATCGCCCTAACTGCATCTCTTCACCTCCGTTTTAGATCTAATTTTACAACACGGGGATTATAGAAGGGTGGAAGGGCATTAAGCCCACTTTACCCCATCCACCCGGTAAACGGGCTTACGCCTTGTTACGGACTTCTCACTTTTCCCTACTCCCTTGCCGCCTCCATTTCCGCTTTCTCTTTCCACTTCTTGGGAGTTTGAATGGACATTTCCGTTCACGTAGCTGCTCCTCTTACTCTGTGGGTGCTCTTGATATCCATCCATGAATATTTCGAGGAAAAGAGCTAATGTACATTGAAATAAGATGACACGCGAGTTCAAAGTTGAATCTAGTTCAAGCCTGTCTTCTGATCCATTAAATCTGTAAAAACACAAGAAAGAGTTTGAACTTAAGGTCGACATTCTTTAAGTTTTGGGTCAGTTTCAATTACATTCTATCTTCAACAGTCATCTAAGCCAAACTACTATGATGACATTGTTTTCTGGCGTTAAAATAGAAATCCGAATAGGTTGAAATAGAATAAGTCGAAATATTTTAATTCTTTTTATGGTTCGTGACAGTCGCTACTTTTTTCTTCTTTTGAAGGAAAACTTTCTTTCTTCCAAGAACTTGATAGAAGTTTTTATTTAATAATTCTCAGTTCATTTCTTATAACTGATATACTTAAAGAAGGTATTTTTGTATTCTAACTAAGGCACGTTAATTTTAGTGAGCTCATGTAATTATGCATTTATTTCATTACCAGAGTATCCGGCCAACCCTTTGGGTAGGAAACAGATAGTATAGCAACTCTTTCCTTCCTTACTAGTATAGCAACTCTTTCCTTCCTTACTACACGCGTAAATAGGATTGAAACGTACTTAACTTTTTAAGTATTCTGCAAGGAATGGTCATACTAAATTTCAGCTTCCAACCTATATAGAAAGTGGGAGAATTAGTGATGAGACAATGAGGGCCTTTTATATTACAAAGCTAGATTGTCCCCCGCGGTTTGACCTCATTAATGTCAGACTTAAAGCAAAGCAAACAACGACGTCACAATTTGCTTAACGCTGCAAAAATCCCATTCAGCTCCAGATAAATTTACTTACTTACTTACTTAATTGCATACTTTTCAAACACGCTTATCCGTTAGGGTCGGCCAGGTGGCCGAGAGGGCTAGGGCGTAGGCTTTCTAGTTCTCGAGTCCGCCTGGCTGTGGGTTCGAATCCCGCTGTGGGCATGGATGTTTGTGTTTGTCCCGGGCTGCGTACGGATATAAGTTGTGTAAAAGGAGCAAAGTGACCTAGTAGTTGACGCCAAAATTTCTAGAGCCCCCGTTAGGGTCGCGGGCAGCAGCCTTATGGAGGATCTCCAGCGATCGCGATCTTCCGCCATCAGACGGATGTCCTCCATGGTTAATACCCAAGTGACTCGAACCCAGATTCTACATTTAGGCTAGACACCCGGTTCTAGGCCGACCCCTTGGTCTCTTACCCACCGGCTTGGAAAATAACAACTGCCTAGGAAGACCAGTTTGCGGCATCCGTATCACGTGGCCATACAAGCGCAACTGAGATCTCTCAATGCGAAGAAGTAGCGGCTCAACACTTAAAGACTCCCTTATTGTGCTGCTGTGCACTCGATCTAGCAGGGTAACACCTGCCACGACTCAGGAATATCATTTCGGCTGCTTGTACCCGCACTCTTTCGGTCATTACCCAAGACTCATGACCATAGGTGAGAATGGGGGCAAAGATAGATTTGTAAACAGAGAGCTTGGCTTTGTTTCCCAGCTCACTTTCGTTACCACGGATCGCCACAGTTCACGTCTGACACAGCTTGCTGCACCGATCCGAGCATCCAATTCTTTATCCTGCCGCCCATCATTCGTGAATGCAATCCCGAGATACTTGAAGTTCTCCACCTGTCTCAATCGGACTCCCCTAACATGGAGAGTGCACTGAGCAGACTGTCTTGAAAGGACCAGAACTCGGTCTTAACCACAGTGATCTTCATCCCAGCCTCTTCACATTTGGCTGCAAACCGATCAAGTGCATGTTGAAGATTGGTGCGAGAAGATCCAAGGAGGACAATGGTTTTACAATGTCCGTCTGTCCGTGCGTCCGTTTGTCTTCTTCATTTTTTGAGGTAGAAGTTTGAAATTCGAAATGTGTAGCTTACTATGGGCATGTGTACCTTCAGTATTTAGCTTAATTTTGATTGGCCTACTGAGGTTGGAATTACGAGGGTGGGAGTCAGAGAGGACCAAATGATCTATGTGGTATTTAGGTATTAAAGGAGTGAAATTCCGTATGCAGGTTCCTGTAGGCAAAATCTACATTACTATGATTGCCCCATTAGATTCGGAGTTGTACGGGTGGTCACTTGGTCTTTAGAACTATGGCAACGTAATGCATGTGATATATCATTCGATGTGAAATGATAAGAAAGGAATAAAGATAGGTTTTTTTAATATATTTTCTAATTACTGCGTTCGAGAAAATGATTTTTTTGATTAAAAAAAATTGGGGAGTTAAAAAGTTCAGATGAAGGGTTCAAACTAGATGCGGGGCTTCCGCATCTTTCCTGTATCTTTCTCGGGAGAATTAATTTATTGTTTAGCTTTTATTTCTCTTCCCCTTGTTCTTGACAATGCTCACATTACGTTTCCTGTACGTGCGATCACTCGTTTTGCAAATAGAGACGGTTAAGTAGGGAAAGTTTAATTATAACCACCGTTGGATATATAAAACAGGTAAAATAATTATACTTTATAAAAATCTCCTGAAACTTGAAAAATTTAGCTGTTAGCTATTAGGCTCTGAGTTCGTTGTTGCATAATTTTAATTATAACGCTAAAGAAAATAGAAATAATTGTTCATATGGATAATTCAATACAATTTCTGAATAACATATATAAAATGAACTTTCATGAAGCATTAATAACATCGTACACATATTATAAACCATCAATAAAAAATATTCTTAAAAATATAACTGCAAAAACGGCAAAATATATGAAAATATTATTGCAATAACATGACTCAAATTTACTGCTTTACGTGTAATGTAAAGAAAGCAAAAAGGAAATACTAAAATTTTAGAAATGTTTATTTACATGGATATATAAAAGAAGGCAAGCGTGGAGATCACGGATGGAGTAGAGTCTCTTGCTAAGATTTCTTGATGAAACTCACGAAAAGAAAGATCTTAAAACTTTTTTCCGTGGCTTAAGAGTAAGGAGTAATAACCCTCTCCTTCACTCTTCTCTTTCCTTTTTGTCGTCACTAATCCTGGGAATGCTCTGTCCACCTCTCTCAGCACAATTGGCCTGAAATGCAGACTTTGCTTTCATTTAGATGAGTCGACAAACTTTAGTTTTAAGGTTTAGAGAAGAAAGGATTTTACACACCCATACACAAAAATTTATAGAAAGAGAAAAGGTGACCTTTTAAGAAGGCTAAATATAAATTTTCATAATAAAATTTTCAGTGAACTTTTAGAATAGAATTGTTTCATATGAAAATCAAATGGACAAATACAGACAGGGACAAAATATAAAAAAAAAAAGTTTTGGCTAATATACTTCAGCGCATAAGATTTCAGAAAATTCGCTGATTGCTGTTTGCTTGTTTATTTATTTTTGAATAAAAGAAAGATCATCAAGGTATAGTTAATTTCTGTAAATCGGCAATGAAAAGTTAATTATCATTCTGGTCGTTCCGTTACGATTTATGTTTCATTAATGACAAATAAGTAATTAGAATACTACTCAAAGCTATTTTATTGAATCCGCAGAATTCTTATGTGGTTTTAAATAATTTAAAGCATAGGTTATTCTCAAGAAAACCTAATCAAGCTCTGTCGGAATATCTAATTGAAAAGATAATTATAGCAAACATTTTTTAACTTATCTTTATTTAATATAATAAAAAAAACGTATCTTCAGTTCATCCGTTTAAATTCTAGTTATTAATCATATTTAAAACAATTCCAGCTTATCTCAATGTTTAAATTATATTATTTGGAAGAGTTCGATGGTTTGTTTTAAATATTATCGATTACATAAGTAATCTATTACAGATTAGACTACTAATAATATTTACTGTTCAAAATTTACTGCGAAAATTACCGATTTAACGAATCGCTTTTCCAGTGTAGTTTGGGTGTTAAATTTGGGCTCATTTATAATTGATTTATAATACACAGGAGCAAAATGTAAAGAGATAACAGAAGCAATGCAGTAAATTAGGACAGATTTGTTAAGTCTTATCCTGAAATAAAAATAATATACCCAGAATAAACCGCTCTCTGTCGTAGGTGAATTACTGCCAGCTTATTAATATAATTCGCAGATATCCGAGAAGATAAAGCAAACACATCATGAAATGTGCTGATCAGAAGTTGTTAATTTCCCTTTCTCCTTTTATTACGTATCCCATCGTTAATCTGTCTAATAAAAAAACTGGCGGATGATGTTCTCTGTACCAATTTTCGTCATCGTTTGCGGAAATTGTTTCAAATCCCGTGCGGGTAAATTAATTCTTCACAATCTTCCCATGAAATAAAAGTAGCCCATCCAAGTATAAAAATGAATTAAAGGTATAAACGCGAATAATTTTTCCTTTATTCGTCTCTTAATTGAAATCGACTCTTCCCTTGTGTATCTTCAGCTTCAACTGCTGATGACCTGAACACAGAATTTGATCAGACAGATGGCTCACGACCAGCGTTTCTGTTCAGTTCCTCTTTAAATATTTGCGCCACTGCCATTAACACTCCAACACAATTGCCGTAAAATCAACAAGATCGTTATTGAGCGTAACCAAAATTGCTTACGATGATATGAATCATATTAATTTGTCACAAAGTGCATTCAATGTGGCATCGGAGTATGCAATAACAGGATAATTTCACTACTAGGTTATATTTATCTACAGAATTATATGAAGTTTAATAATATGTTTCATGTTAATAGAATATATTATGATTTTAATACATGCTCAGCTGCAATGTTAAGCAGATAATTAAGAGGAGTGGAAAGGAGATATTTACCAAATGTATACCATTTCCCCGTTGTTTATTCTAGTATATGTGCCAATTTTCATTTAAAAAAATCAACATAGCGATTAGATTATTAAATTATCTCTTTTGGTAGGAAACAGGAAACGGGTATTTTATATTCGTAATTTCGAATAAAAAGATATCATTCTAGAATGGTGTTTGAATAAAAATCATAAATTAATATTCTCGTATTTACGGAGTTCTTGGTACCGGACCAAAATGTATAATCTGTTTTCTTAATGGCACAGGGATCACTTATCTCGCATAAGAATTAGTGAAAGCTGATATCTGTCCTTCGCAATTCAAAAATAATAATTCCAATACACCGAAGAATTTCCTTCACCTCCTTTCTTAGATTGTCAGATGATAACAGATTATAGATGATCAAACGCTTTTTTTTTACATTATTTAATTTTTCTCTTTCTGATGGAGATTTTTATAAGAGATATCCATATACCAACTATAAGAAATATTCTGTCATTTCGATTTCATGAATTTCGGTTTACTTTTCATTTTTAGCTAAGGCCCACAAGAATCAATAGTTTTTTCTACGAAATTTTAATGATAAACACTTGATTATCTATTTTTATTTAGCGTGTAGCAAACCAAATTCTAAACAGATAATTCATTTCAGCTTTGTTTTGATGAAGAAAATTAATTTTGTTCATAATATTTATCAATTTGTTTAACTTGATATGAATCTTTAAATTTTATTTTATTTATTTATTTTTATTAAGAACTGGAGATACTAAACTACAGTCAAGCTTCTTTTCATACTTCCAACGGCAAAAACAAAACGACCGATCACAATACAAAATAGAACATACAGAATTAAACCAAATTATAAAACTTTTTGTGCCTAGTAAATCTCTACGATTTCATTTAAATCATTAAAACCTTTAACAACAGAATAAAAAAATGTCCTTTTTAGTTGTTCGCATTTTGCAATACCCAATCTTAAGTTGTCTACCATTTCTTGTATCCTTGCAAAGAACATCACCAGCATCATTAATAACGAAAGCTTTTATATTTATATGTATTCTCAACTGTGAAAATTCTTACAGAAGAAAACCTACGCACAACATGGGCGGTAAATAAAGAGAAGGAGCACTTCAAATCACATAATGGTATAAATTTCCAGTCAAACCATAATAAATATCTTTCGAATTGAATAACTGTTCCCATCAGCTACAAAATTTTAAAAGATAAGGGAAGTAATTGGTACTGAAAATGGAAAAAGTTCGTAACCTAACAAAGCTTAAGAGTCAAATAACTGTTGGCACTGATAGAAAAGAGGAAATATTACAGAAATTACGGAGATACAGTGGGCTGTTCACGTTATGCGTACCATAGTTAGGGTGTACAAAAAGCGGACGGACTCCTATGAATAATGACGACCGTAAGCAAGCCGGCCCGCCTCTCCCAGCTCGTACGCTTCAATAGAAACAACTGACCAATGGCACATTTATAATCGTGACTGATCATTGCCCAACGAATCCTGTGCAGTACGGGGTCTCTTAAGCCTGCCTGCATCTACTGAATACGATCATAACATTGCAAATTAGGCCACAATTTGTGTTTGCATAGAGGATCGGATTATCAACGATTAAAAGAGGATCGTCTTTTTCGACGATTTATATCTTCACTATCGTGGCTCCCAAACAGCAATTCCTAATGGGCCACCGACACCTTAATTGTCTGACAGCTTCAAAATCTACGGT
Organism: Rhysida immarginata; assembly: GCA_023313115.1. NCBI lineage: Eukaryota > Metazoa > Arthropoda > Chilopoda > Scolopendromorpha > Scolopendridae > Rhysida > Rhysida immarginata. The sequence continues at coordinate 3,741,070 of JAHWFO010003124.1, forward strand.
ATATCCTTCGCTTAAGATTGTTGATATCATGTTGGTACAGTATATATGTCCATAGTGAAATAATGAAATGCCGTACAGTCAGAATACCGGAACCACACTATTTACCGGGTGGGTGGTGTTAATAATATCTTAATTTGACAGCATCTATTTAAATTAATGATTGTGCTCAAAGCGTAAAAGCTTAGTTAAAACTTGTTGATTCGCCCTTTTTTAAATTTCCAGACTATCTGCAAAATTTGAAAATCAGCATTTAATGCTTTTTTTCGATCCATATTTTCTTCGGATTCACCTCCGGGGAGAAAAGCCTAAATGTATTTGTATTACCACTCTGGAGCAATATAGTTAAAAACATGGAATTTCCAAGTTAACGATGACCTGAATCAGTAACTCTTGATGATAATAATCCTGAATGGTCGCCAACCTTCAGAGCCTTTTCTTTAATATTATAAAAAAAAGTGTTTTCATAGTATATTGGCATCTAGTGCTTCGTTGGTTGATGGAGAAAGAAATATCACCCGGAATGGCTGACAACTCCTTCTCGTTAAAAATAAATTCGAGCAGACAAAAGTACCATTAAAGAAGCCTTACAATATATTGGAGTTACCATTTTCGCTCAGTGTTAATAGCTAACAGGCTAGTTGCATAGGCAGAAAAAACGATCGTTGCGCTTACTCGTGACGATTGTTAACAACATTTAGATGAGGCACAGTTGGCCTTTCATTATAATCAACGGGGCAAGAATTCGTTTTATAACGCAAATTTTGCCTCCTATAGTTCTTCATTGTAGTGTTCAAAGCGTGAAGGTTGATCGATTTCGACGGAAATCTTTATTTAAAGGTTATTTATTTATAATAGCCGTTATAAAATCAGTAAAAAAAAATACTTTAAAAGACATGAGTCGCCCTGCCTCTTTTAACCACGTAAAACTTCATTCTCTAACGCTAAATTTCGAAGAGCATTTTGAAAGTATAGAAAGCTAGAAATTAAGGCGTCGACTACTAAGGTCATTTTGCGCCTTTTACACAAGTTATATCTGTACGCAGCCCAGGACAAACACAAACATCCATGCCCACGACGGGATTCGAACCCACAGCCAGGCGGACTCGAGAACTAGAAAGCCTACGCCCTAGCCCTCTCGGCCACCTGGCCGGCTTGTGGTTCTATGGGAATGTGGTTGAGGATTTGACATAATTTAATCCTCTGAATGGCTCGTTCAACATGTATTCTTACTGATGCTATACTGTAACTTTGTTCAATCTCGTCATTTGTAAATTGTTGATTATAAGCGAATGGAGGAATTATTAACGTTGCGTTAAGTTTTGAGAGCTCGGATTTAATTAATAGGAAACCTTTGTCTGCGAAAACGATATCACCTGGTTCAATCAGGTTTAAAAATACACAACCATTAGTTATAAAGGCATCTGTTGCTCTTCCTCCATAAGCTTTAGATACTATGGTGACTATGGTGATTGTACCGGGTTGTAATCTAATTTTACCGCTTGATGGCGACGCCAAGTTGGCCAAACAATGCCGTCAGAAATTATGCCACGCTTTCATAATAACTATGTAGCTGCAAGATAATTGATATTTGACATTGACTTTTTAAGCCTTTTAATTCCGCATTATACCAAAATTTTGGATGCCAAGGAAATATAGAGCCCATGATCCAGAGTTAGACTTAAAATTTTTAAGCGGTTCACCTGTCATACAAACTTCAGACAAATGCAACATAGTTCTTAATTTTTTTTAATACACTATATAGATATTCTTATAAAATCTTGGTTATCAAGATAGTAAGATTTTCACATTCAAACATGCACAGCTTAAGCATGACCTACTATATTATTACAGTGGGTCATGGCTTAAGATACTGATGCAGAATATACATACTGAATTATGAACAGCTACGGAGAAAAATCGATGTAATTCGAAAAATTTGTTTACATTACCTATAGATATTAATTTACTCACAAATTAATAACACGAATTATAGAAATGCAATTAGCATTTAAAGTTTCATGTTCTAAATGGCAAATGTTTCATGGAAATAATTACAAAAATTGGGTTAATGAAAATGGATTGCTGACAATTCGCGAAGATATAGCTTTAACGTTTGCATTTAACTCATCGTTATTTTAAGTTTTATTACGATAATCTGGTTTATATGAGCATTCAAATTTACTTTCATATTTCATTGAAACTAACCAATTAGCTTAATTATATTCTGGTAAGGAAAAAAAAATGTCAGAAGGTGTGGAGGATCGATGAAAGCAGGTAGACGGCGGAAGCCCTGCACGTGACGGCACGATCAATAATGGACGACTTTTAGCCTAATGGAGAGATCACTCTTGGTTAGGAAAGAAAGGTACACTGAAGGTGGTCACGGTGCTTAGATTTCCATTCCTCGTTGTAAGAACCGATTCAAGACTGGAACGTGTCAGTTGAATGTAATGATTTCCGCTAAGCTGAACGCCTAGTTTACGCCATTTTTCGGTGGTTTATTTACAAAAGATCATTGAGAAATTTAGGCTGTATTTGGAATTTACTGAACAGTTTTTCTTGACTCTTGTTTTAAAATCATTTTAAATTCTATAAATGTATTCAAAATAATATGCAAAAAAGGTTCAAAATGAGCCGGGAGCTTTCTTTAGAAACTCTGCTAATTGTATATTGAAATTCAAGAATTTTGGTTTATATAAATGTCTTAAATATCCTCAACATGTCTTTATTTAAAATAAATAGTAAAACCATAGTGAAGGTTATTAATTATTACTACAACTGTATCACTAAGCTAAAATGTGATCGAATGATGAAAGGACTCGGCCAACCGAATGATGAAGGGAATAGGCCATTTCTAAGTTAAATCCATCTGGATTGTCGCATTGCAAGTGACAATTTGACACGAATGAAAATCCAAGGAAATAAATTCACATGACTTGGTCGACATCCTAGTGAATCATTTTCCTATCTTTTTTTTAAAGAAATCTTTGTTCCGAACCATTTGCCATTTTGGTTTTATTGCCGTTTGATTCGATTTTAACGAGGTTTTCCATCAGAAACTGTCAGATAGCATTTGGCAAAATCTAGGAAAAGATTCTTCGACTTCGATTGGTTCCTTTTTCTCATTTGTCTATTTGACTTGTTTATTCCCTCTTCTCAACTAGCAAAGCCTTTGTGTCCAGTAGACCCTTCCCAAAGCAATTAAAGTATTAATTTTAAGCTTTCTTTTTTTCTTAAGAAAATATAGAGGAAAGTACCCAAACCCGGGCCCCCATTTTGTTTTTTAATTTTAGAAAAATCATATTTGTACAAAATGAAATAAAAATATTTACAATACATATCCTATTTATTACTACAACATATATATTTTCCTCAAAATGATTAGTCAACTTTTTTAAGTGAAAAAAAAAAAACATTTTTCGTAACAAATACATTTTGTAGATTTGTAAAAATAGCTCCAAATGTGGGCCTCCCCCCAAAAAATATCTAAAAAAGGATAAAAATAACAAAAATAGTTGAACTTTAAAGATTTTTCTATCGAAAAATGGAAGGAAAAATTCTGCGACCAGGGATCGAACCAGGAACCTCGGCTGTCATGGCCGACGCCTCTACCAGTTGAACTTTACTTTATTGATACAAAAAAATAGTAACAAGTAGTAACATTTTTAGGTAATAAAGAACTTACACATTTGAAAACTGAAATCAAGTGTGACAATAGTCACATATTAACTGTCTTTTTCCGCCCCCACATATTCTACATGGCCCCAGAGGCTACACATCAACCACATGACCCAAACTTCTCCTTAGGAGTTTTGTGAAAACTTTTCATTGCAGTACAGTGTACACAATACGTAAGTTTTTTACAAGGGGCCCAGGTTTGGAACCTTTAGGGGGCCCAACTTAGACACCGGTTAACTTATATTTCAAATGCTGATAAAATTTTAACTATTCAATTTAAATCTATTGTACTGCCATAAATCAATAGCTTGTAATGTCCCCTTCAAAAGAATATTATCATTAAAAGACTTACCAACGAAATGTCAATGTATGGTAACCAAAATCAAGCACACAAAAAAACTTTGCAAAGCACTGTTTTCAGTATGATCGACTGAACAAGGACAATTGAAGATGACGACTCTAGCCCTTGGCTAAGCGTTTGGTTGTGCTAGGAACTACTAGCTTAATGCGTTACCAAGTGTCAGCAGCACTTTACAGAGCAGTAAACCAGGGGGCCACTTAAGAACGGGGCCCGCGTTTGGGTACTTTCCTCTACCCAGTAATGCTGAAGATCTAAGAAATCAACGATTCAATGTTGTTTTTAATTTAAATAAAAATACTATTCTGTCATCGCAAAATGAAAAAAATTGATCTTTTTTCAGAATGTATATGAAGTTTTCATAATAAAAGGGATCTATGAATACCTTTACTATAAAGTTTATTTCGAGTTTGAAATTTTTTATTTCTCGTAGTGATAAGATATGAGGGCAAAAATGTGACATTGGAAGAAATAAGAACTGCCCAAACTGTATTACAATTGCTTAATGTGCGATATCCTGCTGACTGCACACATCCATTCGGCCATCCATATCCCCTACACTCCTGTCAGCAAATCTGCCAAGATTAACTAAATGGCTTTCATAATCCCGTGTCACAATTCGGGCGCAGACCGGTCAATATGTAGCACGTAAACCTGGTCTTGATAAATCTCCAAAGAAGCATTCACTTGTGGTGAGGTCGGAAGAACAAGGCGGCTATGGTCAGAGCCGGATCTTCATCTTTTGCGCTCATGGGCTCATAATTCTGTCGTCCCCAAAGTTCCAAACTTTTGCTGCCCCAAAAATTTATAGCCTAGGTCTCAGGCCCTTGCCTAAATCCGACCCTGGCTGTGGTAGACGAAGTTGTCCTGCAGACCTCCGGCCGATCCATCTTAGAATGTTTCCTATGTCACTAGGGACATTTATAATGTAAGTTGCATAAACTTTGACAGTTCTTTTCTCATGCAATGTAATATTTATCCTCATATCTCATCGCTGTTATACGATATCACATTCATTTTACAAGAAATAAAAA
>JAHWFO010003124.1:3763494-3852318 GCA_023313115.1 Rhysida immarginata
AAAGTTATAATGAATGAAACGTTGCTTTGGGGAATCAATCTGAAAATTTTCTAATCTTATACGATATCATCTTATACTGTATAATGTTGTCCAACAGCATATGACAACGAAATCAAAAAAAAATTATCAAGTTATCTCTTAGACGAAGGATTACATGCAAGGTGTTAAAATACGCATCTATCGGCCTTGGTGGCTCAGTGGTTGCGTGATCGCCTCTGATGCCCGAGTACGCGGGTTCGATCCTGGCCGAGGACGACGAGGATTTTTCAGGGGGAAATCCTAAGATCACGCACTTCCTTTGGAAAGGAAGTAAAGCCGTTGGTCCCGTGTAGTCGTTTGCCGGCTGCACGTTAAAGAACTCTTGCGAGGCAAAATTTGCGGCCCCTATAACGCCATCCTGAAATGACTATTGCAGTTGAAAAGGACGTTAATACCAAACAAACCAAACAAACCAACTTAAAATATGCATCTTGAAGGAAGGAAGTTTGATCTAAAATTAGAGTAAGGCCTTCTCAATAAGGTGGTTACTCTTTGGTGTGCATCTTGTTCAGCTATGAAGAAATTCAAGATGGCATGTTGGCAAGTTAAGTGATATTTAAAATGTACAACATCTGAAGTCCAATAAAAAATGCTTTAATGTTCAAGCGAATGGTTAGTACGATGAAATAAAACCTAGCCAAATACATATTAATTGTATGAATATTCAGATTATATTTTTTTTTGTTGTTGATAAAGATTAATATATCTGGGTGCTTATGAAGTGCCATTTCTTTATTTGCAGGTTAAGTACAAACTGTCATCACTTTGATGCAGTCTTAGAATTGCATTATAATAAAGCAACACAACTAACTCAAATCCCTGATCAGAGCTGTACTGGTGTTTTTTAAAATGTAATACTGTCTTATCAGTCTTTTAGGGGTCCAATCAAATAACGATATTTTAAATATTTTTTTGTGGGAATGCAAAAGCTGGCGAAAATCACGGTCTTTAAAATGAGCCATGAGTACATTCTTATACCGTGGGTACACGAATTTTAAAAAACCTTAGTTAAGGCATCGTTATCCAATGATATAAGGATTTTAGCATCAAAATGTTACGACCAGTAGCGGCTTGTGACTATAATAAGTGAAGGGGCACAAATTTTCAATTTGGGGCCTCTGAGGCTCTGCTGGGGCCTATATTACTTTTTTGTATATTTGCAATATTTTTTTAGAACCACACAATGAATATATAAAATTTCAGGTTTCTAGACCTTTCCGTTCAAAAGTTATAACTTGAGTTGTATTTGAGGCCTCGGGATCTTCTGGCGGGGTCTCAGAGGCCTACATCACATTTCTTGTATATTTGCTATATTTTTTTAGTACCGCACTACAAATTTATAAAATTTCAGTATTTTAGGCCTCTTTGTTCAAAAGATTAAAAAAGAAACCATGAAATTCGTACAAGTGGCCCCTGAGGGGCCCCGGGCCACCCTAGAGGATTCGCTATATTTTTCGCACCGTCCTCTATAGGTCCTACGCGTGTACAAAATTTCAAGCCTCTAGGTCAATCCTTTCATCCTAGGTCAATCTAGGTCAATCCTTTCAAACAGAGTACATACATACATCTGTACCGTCGTTAATAGGGTTTTATCATGATGCTAAAACCCTAAAAACGGGAATATCTCGACAATTAATTACATGTCGGATCAAAAAGTAAAAAAAATAGGTGTTCAATTTTTTTTATAAAAGCTTTCCAGCGAACCCAAAACCCCCCCCCCCCCCTCCTAACATTTTAATCTCAAACAAAAGTATAAGCACACTCAAAAAAGGTGAATAAAGGGGAAAACTAGTTTTTTAAAACAAAATCTTAATGCAAATTAGCGCATTTCCCCCCATTTGTTTTAATCAATTACCCTGAAGAATATAACCCAAACGAAAAGATTTACTTTTAACATTTGCGTATAGAATTTAATAATTTTTGTCCAGGAGGGTAATACGAATTTTTTGTATATATACTGAATTCGATCCACTGTAGTACTCTTTCAATTTCAAAGGGTTCAGTTTCCATTTAATCGTCGCTGTGCGGTTGATGGTGAAACATTGGAAATCGATTGGTGGGGGCTAATTGCTCGGAGCTTTAGTCCTGGGTGAATTTCATCCGCGATATGAATGCTTAATTACCCTCAATATATTAATGGATTTTGTCAACCGTCCGTTGAAAAATGGCAATGGAAAGCATCGGTATCATCATAGGGAAAGCATTTGATATTTAATTATTCGATCTCGTTCATAAAAGCTGAGAGAGAAGAAAATCACCAAAGATAATACATTCCTTTTATTTATTGCAAATTCTGAATGTGCAATTAAACTGACGCAGCCAATCTGATAGGCTACATATAAATTCGTCTGCCGCCTACCATAAAAGTTTCATAGAAAAAGATGAATCAGTTATCAGTAATTTGCATGATTTAGCTTCCGGATTAACTTAAAAAAGCGTACAATCCTGCTAAAATTATTACTGTAGTATTTTTTTTTTTATCAAGGTTTTATATTTTTCGAATAGAATCTATTAAGTGTTATGTTTAGTCTCCCCAAATGGAGAGGGTAATGTATCATGTATAACATAAGAAAAACGAGAAGCGAAATTCCAGCCCATTTCGTCAGTTTATTCATAATCGATGTAATCTTGTGGTAACAGGGTGTTATGAAGGAAATAAACGAGTATTGTAGGTGGAGGAGAAGGGAAATTAGCTTAAAATACTGGTTAAAATTTTGCTTCTTTAAAAGCAGAAATTCATCTTTGAAAATAATTGAAATCGGAGGAAAAGCAAACAAAATAAGAAATGATTAGAATCTAACCCCTACAGAAACAGACAAAGGAAGGATGCTTTCAAATTCCAATCTACATCCGGAGAAACTACAGGGTATGAACATAAAACCTGAGAGATTATGGAACTGCATAATAAACAAAATTATTGGAAAGAATATGAAACTGAAAGGAAATATGAATTGAAATCGCATAACGAGCGACGAGGAGAAAACAAAGAATGTCTATGCTATGGGGTAAAAGGTTTCGGAGCAGCAATAAAGTAAATTGGACACTTCAACGGAATATAAAGAATTAATGGTACTTTAACCAGTTGATAAGACTAAGGTCAGGCTATTATTAAATAAGAGTCTGCAACATTTTGCATTCTTCATCTTCATTTTTATTTTTAATAGGAAAGGAATAAAAAAATTTTTGGCATGAAATTTATTTTACAAATATTGACCTAATGACTTTTTGCGTATAAATTTGCATTCTTAAGTTTAAGTTCTAATAAATAAAGAGAAATAGAAAGTAATAAAGTGCATTAGAAAATGTTTAAGTACTTTACTCATATTTGCTAAATTCTCTTTATTATGATTAACGAAGGGAAAGAGCTAATAGTTTTTTTTCTTTTTCAGAAATTTAGCTCAAACACCCAGCGAAATAATTTATCGGATGTCAAAAATATAATGCGATTGTAGTTGATTTCTAACAATCATTATTCGCTTAATTAACGATTACCGAAACATTTCGATAGTTTTAAATAAATTTATAAATTTATGCATTTCGTTTTAATAATTTTGTACACTTTTTCCAATTCACTCTTTTTATTAAATGCATGTACGAGAGAGAGATGATACTTTTCGCATTCACAAATTCACAACAACCCGTTAGCTCTCATTCCCCTATTTTTCGCTCAAGATATTGTCAGTGTTACATTGAATGTTTTCTATCAAGAGCGTACATCCTCTTCCCAACTATTCTTTACCGCAGATCCTTCACTCTCATCCTTCTTCCCCAGTTCGAGCTTCTGTTGTCTTTAATACGTCTGAGGCACATTAGTAGTTCTCGAACACAATAAAATTGCAAAATATGCAGCAAAACATGTACAGACGCTCACATAACACACAAGCCCAAATATTATGGTTATGTGGATTTTACAAGAAATTAGCTTTTAATATTCCTTAAATGTACCTTGGGTGAATGCTCAGTTTTATGTTCCAGTCAAGGTCTGTGTATATAAGGTCTCTAGTTACACAGACCTTGGTTCCAGTAATCTAAGGGCACTTTCTGCTTTCATGACCGCTTACGATAGAAACTTTATTTGTGTTTGTGTTCATCTCTTTATACCGCATTTAATTAAATTGTGATGTACATAAGATGATTCAAAAATTTTTTATATCAACTATCAAGAAACATTTTAAGTTTATATCCATACATATTCAAATAAGGTGTTTAACATTGAAGGTACAAAAACGGATTTTTATTTTATCCTCTTTCAAAGCTCCAATTAAACTAGTAGCTGTCAATCATTGCAAAACATCTATATTGCTCTTTTGACGGGTATCCTATTTATTTAACTTTTCCTTGCATTGTTGGCCATGACATACTTCTTATTAATATGCACTGTCATCATCATGAATATCGATTTATTATCGATAATTATTATTTTTTTTCGAAATCTGAGGTAGACAGTGACTTCCTCATGCTTTGAAGATCAAGTGTGCAAAGTTTCATCAAGATCGGAATAAAACTGTAGATTTGTATAAGAAACAAACCCACAAACAAACATTCTTCTTTATATACAGTATATATAGATTCGTTCCTCTGCAACGCTTACAACAATCGCATACTACACGTGTATCGTGCGCGTGAAACTTCCCGAGCACACAGAAAATGAAAAATGAAATGCAAGTGCTTAAAAATGCTTTAATCATAGTCTACAAAATTAAGGGATAACCTGTTCATATAGTCTTCAGCCTATTGTTGCATTGTCGCCGTTATGTTTCATCTCATTGTCAACAGACGTGTTGCAAGTACGCCAAAAATAGGGTGCCTGGATGCGAGCGAGCGGAGAAGGGTGGCGTAAGCTTTAAGCATGAACCGTCATTTTGATCCCATGGTCGGATGTGACAATGAGTAACTATGCTAAATTCGTCGTTATTTTAAGCAAATTTATTGTTGCCTAAAGTTATGAAGTTATTGAATATTAAATTAGGCCTGTAGTTATATATACAACGATTTATTTATTTATTTTATTTATTTAAAAATGTATTTATTTATTTAATAATTACAAAAGGAAATGTACCTAACCGGCGCCAGTATGGCCAGAGGCCGACGAGTTAGGTTCTTGATAGATACTATTATTATAAATTTATTCTTGATTTATTTGGTCGGTGGGTTAATATAGAATATATCTGATCAGAGCCATTATGGCTCGAAGCCGACGAGGTAGGTCTCTGGACGAATAAATAACAAACAATAAAGTACAAATAACATAAGTAGAAATAATTAGGTTAATGTGTGCGGCACAATAAATAAACAAGAAATAATGGTTAAAGTTTAGTAAAATTAATAAAGAGAAAGATTGTCGTGGACGGATAAGCACGGATGGTCCGAGGTAGACGAGACCACCATCTGATACCCGCATAAGAGATACGACGATGTAAGTAGTTGGACTTTACGATGGAAATCACTCTGGTGCAAAATTGAAAAAGAAGAGAGATTTAAATGAGTAACTCTATATAAATTAATATGGAATCGAACTACTTGTTCAATTTTATTTTATTTCTTTACATAAATATTATAGGAAAAAAATAATAAATTTACAAAAAAAAAGGCATAAAGTTTTTGTTTTTTTTTAAATTTTAATATAAAACAACAAAACCATTCCATATTTACACATGCACATTTTTGTGGCTATGTTCATCACACAATTCCAAAATCACTAGTCGCATTCAATACCTTTCACTTAAGGGAAAGTGACTTTGTCTTTGCTTTTCAAAAGCAAAGAAAATAGGTTTTCATTGTGAATGAAAACGGAAGTGAAAAGATCACTTTTGCTGCTTTTGTTACTTTTGCATCTAAAACTGCGTCAGCCATAAATAGCATGATGAACATATTGAAATTGTTTGTAAAATAATAAGTGACTTACTGATTGTGAAAAATGGTTTTTATTCTTCTTCATGGTTTTATTATTCCTTAATTTATAACCAAAAAAATTTACAACGTTAAATACATTACTTACGCCTTTAAATTACAAGTTTTATCGGTGGGCAGTCATCGAAACGAGCAAAGCGGCGAGTCAATATGGCTACCACTAAACCAGAAGTTAGTAGCTGTAAAGCCAGAAAAGTAAGAAAAGCAGAGGGGAAAGTGGGTACTGACTTGCTTTCAGAAAAGTGACTTTTGAGACTTCGCTTTCCTGAAAATGACGTCACTGAAAGTGACTTAAGCAAGATAAGTGAGAAAAGCGAGAAAAGTTAAGAGGTTGTGAACGCGACTACTGACATTAATGAGTAAGGAGATGTCAGTGACAATTTAGTTTTTGTTGTTGTGAAGCAATGCTTTTGAAAACTGATTCTGAATTTACTAATATGTCAGAATTTTCTTTACTTAGATAGGTCAAATTCTTATTGGCTCCATTAATATCCTCCTCTGAGATGTGTTCTTTATCAATAAAGCTTTGTAGCATATGGAACATTTTTTTTTTCATATCACGAACTCATTTTTTATTTTTAATGATCACGCCTCATAAATATCTGATCGTACATATACTTTTCCGTGTTCAATATTTGTTACGTTCAGTTTCGAAATAACAAACAATGCCATATTTATCTTCTCTGGTCAGGATCTCACTTGAATAAGCCATAATTTTCTCTTTACAGCAAAGCAAGAAAGCGAAAAGCAACAAATGATTGCTGCAACAAATTCGTTGTCTGCATCGTTTTTGCTCTTTAAAATTCTGTTTAGTAACTTATTTTAAAAGTTCAGAAAAATTGACAAATATGAAGAAATCTAACCAAGTGAGACTGTAAATTTCGTACGAGTATTTGAGCAAAAAACATGTGTTCTCATATGCGTGGCTGAGTGCATTCGGGATAAAATGGCGGACGGCACCAAAAAAGTGAGAGTTGTCACCACCCTTCTCCCGCTCGCTCGCATCCAGGCGCTCTAGCCAAAAACAGAACTGGCAAAGTTTTAGCAGTGTCTTAGTGTTTGAATTTTATTTCGAACAGTCACGGTCACAATATGTTTTGCTTTTGGGTTTTGTTTTGTTTTTTTTTTGTTTTTTTTACATTTTTTAAAAATCATTTTCCACGACACGATATCAGACGTGTGTAAAGTGGCGCTTTGTGCTAATTAGTAGCACTTATAGTACACCTGTAAACAAAGTAAAACATCATTTGAGGTGGCAACATAAAAAAACTACAATTGGGCAAGCTATTTTGTACCATCGTAGGTTATAGTTTTAACTATGTTCTTCCGATTGTTTCCGTCAATGGAAACCACAAAGCAGGAAGTCCCTGTTATAAAGGATTGTAGGTAAAAAAGAACGTTTATTTAATTCCTTAAAAACACGAAACGAATTATTTTAGATTTTTGAGAAATTTCTTGAGAAACTTGACTTTTTCAAGCGTAGCATTTCATTATATTCGAAGAATGTATTAATCTTTGTAATGAAGTGTAAAATAAAATTCACGCGCTTATAAATGTTTTAACTACAGTAATTGCCCTTGTGTTCTTCCCATACATGGCAACTTAAAAGAACATGAAATGTTGTACAAATCAGTGTTGTAAAGGATTGCGAGTAAAAACTTTTGATTGTTTTTATAATGAGTTACTTAAGTTTTTTCGAGAAAAAAATCTCCAAAAAATTCAAGTGTTTAGAAAGTTGCGTCGTTAAAGTCGAAAAAAATGTTAAATTCTTTCGTTTCTCATCGTTCCCGATCGAATAACATATCACATGCCACGTTGCCGTTTGATAAAATTAAAGTGTGTGGAGGGTCTAAAAGACAAGTGACCATTCATGGCGAAAACAAATTGAAAAACTTTTAAAGTTTTTCGTCAATGCTTCTCATTGAAAATCGATAAAATTATTATTATAGTTGTTATGTTAGTAACGAGGTATTAGAAGTTTTTGAGAAAAAGATCGAAAAGTCGATTTTTATATTTTTATAAAGCTTAATTTTTTATATTAGATACGTATAAGAAAGAGTTTATCTCTAATTTCGAATGGAAAATTTTATTTTTTGGAATACATAAGAACGTTCTCATTCCTTAAAATATGTGTCATAGGCCTATATTCTTTACAAAAATTTTAATGAGGGATTAAAAATATTTATATATGTATAATTTTGCTTGAAATTTTGATGTTTTGAAATTGTGACATATCTTTATTGCTTCATAACTTTAGATATATATAATTATATATTTCTATTGATGACGGAATTTCTGTTTTAGCAAAGTGATGTGAATGTGAACAAAATAAAATCATGAATTTGTAAACCATTACAAAACATGCTTGAGCTGATTCTCTTCAAATATAAGGTTGAAAAATCTTTCCACATTTTCAATTCAAGTTTAAATCAAAGGCTTTTTTTCATGTTCCCGTCTTCCCATCTCAAATCGCTTTTGTCCTTTCGCTGTTTCACTGTCTCTATTGATTTACCTCGAGAGAGAAAGAAATATTTGATTTGGAACATACTGGGAAAAAATTCTGTTATTCTGCACTTAAAATTTCATAAGCATAGCAGACGGAGCCGAACGCAAGTGAAATCTCACGTTAAAACTGTGTGATCCGACCAATTAATTATTAACAAGAAAATAGAGAGTGCGTATGGAAATAAGTTGGAGAGAAAGAGAGTCTAACAAACATCTATTGCAGGTTTGCTACACAGGCATATTAAGGAGTCATCGGCCATGTCACTGAAATATTTGATCAAACCGTTTATCGAGTAAATTGCATGATCAGTTATTTTTGATTACTTTATTTTACATATTGATGATCCTCTCTTCTTTTCTATCCTCCCTTCTAACTTCATCTTCCGTTAGATTCGAAATGGAATAGCTAGCCGTATCTTACGACAACACCGAATAGACTGCATTTAATTTGAAACAATTTCTTGTAATACAGTACTTTTATCTTATGGTGAATGAATCTTTCTCACCATCTTAGTTGTTTTGATTATTTACTAATTTTTATAAACATTTATTCTCAGCTATTAATCGCAGGTTTTCGTATTATAAAGAAAAATAATTATTTTACATTTATTGAGTAGCAACATTTAAGATTTAGCTTTAATATTTATTAGATATAAAAAGTATAATGAAATAAAAAGCAGCGTACCATTTCAATAATTATAAAGCTATATTTAAAACTGGACGAAGTTTAAAACATTTTTTCAATGTCTTACTTTGTCCAATATTTTGCTAACCCCCTTAGAAATTTAACAACCAATAGGCTAATTTGGCAGTAGTGTTTGAATAAAGAATATCAGTCTTATATCATGGAGGGCTAAGTTTCAAAGGAAAAGGAACATGAAGAAAATAATGAAATAATACTTAAAAAGTTTCGTGAATGCATTTGCTTAAAAATTAATCTGCAAGAAACTTACGTAAGTGTTAAAGCATGGTTCACACAGAGTCGTTTAATGGAGAGACATGCCGCTACATTATTCTCCCATAGAAAAAATGTAATATGCTGTTAATAGGCGCCCTCTGAACATTTGCAATGAAACACTCAGGCTCATACTAATTTAGGATTCGTTAATACTTACGGAAAATAAAGATAAACTTAACTGTCAGTATAATTTCTTATGCAAATTTCGAGTTATCCGTCGCCAAAAAGACGGATAACTCGGAATTTGCATAAGAAGTTATACTGAGAGTATTTGCTGCTAGTGAGTTAACATTTCATTAAGTTTTATCTTTATTTTCCGTAAATATTAACGAATCCTAAATTAGTATGAGCCTTGGTATACTAAAATACACATATACCATTTTTAGTTATCAGTAACATAATTGAGGCTTTCAGCTTCAAGGTCCAGTTTTAATAGTTTACAAAAATTAAACTTTAACACAAGAAAACGAAAGATATGTAAAGGGATATGCTTAGAACATAAACAGCATAAGAAATCATTATCTTAATGCATTCAAAATGTACAATAATAAACAAATAATACAAATCTAAACATCAGTATTTAGTGGCATCGGCTTTTGCTTTGATTACAGCTCGTTATCGATTTGACATGTTATCTATAAGCTTAGCACAACGCTCTTTTATAATACAGGACCATATCTTTTTTAAACATTCAATAAGTTCACTTTTATTAGTTAGAACTTCAACTTGGATCCTCTTTTTCATTATGCCCCACAAATTCTCGCTGAATAAGAAGGCCAAGGAATCACATCAGAATTGTTTTCGTTGTTTTCGTATAGTCATTCCTTAGTAGTCTTTCCAGTGTGGGTGACCAAATAGTTTTCTTCATATTGATTCGACAATTTAGTAAGCAAAATTTTCCAACACCATATCCTGTCATGCACCCCACATACCATTATCGGCGTCGCAAACGCCACACACGATTTCCATGGCAAACGCAGAACACAGCTTTATCGCCGGACAAAAAACTGCTCTTGACTAGAAGTCGTTCTTTGCACAACTTCATGCAAGTTTGACCCTACTTACTTGAAAGCACTGGTTTTATTTTAAGCACTCGAGACTGACATTTTATTGCGTGCAGTCGTCTCAACGTGTTAAGCGAGAGACATGCACCCCATACAGGCTCCAAAGTGCATGAAGATGTCTAAACCTCCAGAAGCGATTTCTTCTAACCCTCCTAGCATATCGGGGCGTTATACTTTTGTGACGGTTGTTCGAACGTGAAATACCATCCTGGTACTTAATCAAGATTTTACATACAGTTGCTTGTGAACATTTGACCTGTGTAGCAATTTTTCGTTGTGTCAACTTCTGGTGATGAAGAACGATGATAACCTCTTCAGCAGCGCCAGAAATATCAGCTTTTCGATCCATTTTGCAATGAAATTATGACATCCGAAATGATTTTTATAACGAATAATGTTATTAATTCATTCCTCAATTTGAATATTCTAACATTTTCAACGAATGAAGCTTCGTATTCTAATTATGCGATTTCATCTTCTCTTTTTTTCTGATTTGAAGTTAAATTTTTCTTGAATATTTAATTTGGGTCTTAAAACTGATGTATAGGGTGTTTCTAAGTTATCTCCCGTATTATACATGTTTATTACAGATTTTAACGTGATTTTTTTCATTTACAAAGAAAAACTAAAAAAGTTTCTTAGCCTCGCGTGAGTTGATAATGAAACACGCGGTTGGCGCGTGGTACTGTTGTTGGCGCGTTGTTCCATTTTTCGCAAGACGCAGTAAACAATGGCGAATGTTCAAGAAAAAGCTCAATGCGTGTTATGGCTTGCGGAATTTAAGTCAATGATTACAGTTCAGAGAATGTTCAAAACAAATTTTAAAAAGGATCCTCCAAATCATGGCATGAAAATTTTTAAACACAGGCAGCCTGTTTCACAAAAAGGATGATGGTAGACCTTCAGCGACACTACAGAGAATAGAAAATGTCAGGGAGGCGTTCGATCGTAGTCTCCGTCAATCACTTCATCAAGCGGATATGCCAATGACATCCGTATTTAAAATAGTGAAGCAGCGCCTTCGTCTTACACCCTACAAAATCCAGATGATGCATGAACTGAAGCCAGATGACCGGCCGAAGCGAAGAAGTTTGCTGAGGATATGGTCTAAAAAATCGATAATGATCCCACCTTCGTTGAGGACATTTTGTGTTCTGATGAGGCAACATTTCATACTTCCGGAGCAGTATACCGACACAACTGCTGCATTTGGGGTTCACAAAACCCCTACGTTCTAAGGGAGCATATATGCGACAGCCCAAAGGTTAATGTTTGGTGCGGTTTAAAGCATGAACGAGTAATCGGACCGTTCTTTTTCGCTCAAGACACCATTACCGCTGCAACTTACCTAGATGTGCTGGAGAACTACCTGATTACACAGGCGGAAGAACTGCAGCCCAACATAGTCTACCAACAAGAGGAGCACCTCCTCACAGGGGCCTGCAAGTTAGACACTGCCTTGATAGGAACTTACCAGGACGATGGCTTGGAAGGGATGGGCCAATCTCTTGGCCCCCCTCGCTCACCCGATGCGAACCCTCTGGATTTTTTCTTCTGGGGATATGTGAAAGACAGAGTGCACAAGACCAACGTTGATGACATTGAAACTCTCAAGAATAGAATAATTGAAACAATCGCTGAAGTCACCCCCGAAATGGGAGGAAATTGTATTTCGCTTTGACGTCCTTCACGCCATAAATGGGAGGCACATTGAAATTTATTAAGGCATGCTAAGAAACGTTTTGAGTTTTTCTTTGTGAATAAAAAAAATCACGTTAAAATCTATAAAAGGTTTTGAGTAATAAAACATGCATAATACGGGAGATAATTTAGAAACACCCTGTATTTAGGCATATTATTAATAAATAAAGAATTTATTTTCAATTCTACACACAAAATAGTATGTTGATTTCTAAGTAAATTAAAATTTACTCATGATTCTAATATTTTGAATAGTAGCTGTATAAAGACGAAGCTTAACAGCCCAAATATTTCTTCAGTCATCTATGATGTTTGGCTGTGGAAATAACGTATATGCACGCCTCTCGCATATAACGTATTAAATCTGCGTTTCCATTTCTATCCCTTTTCCATCGTTTATATTAGGATTTTTAAACAGTTTTAAAAAGTTTTACAGATTCGCATGACTTTTCGACTAATGAGTATAATATACCGAAAATTAAAAGAGGTATATTTTCCTTCTAGAGTGTCTTTTCATCAAGCCTGCTGAAAGTTACAAAATTGCACAGCAAGATCCTTCAATATCAGAAGTTGAACTTCTACTGGGCTATGTAAAATGGAATCTTCGTCTCCCGTAAGAAGATTCACCCATTGCGCTTTGAACAGATGATCGGGAGGAGAAGAGGAAATTTCAATGTGCCTAAAAAGATATTCACAAACTTCCGAAAAATAAAAGAAAGAAAATGAGAAACTTGAGGGAGCTTTTATCTTATCAGGCTTTTGTGAGAAAAGTAAGAGGAAAATGCATTCGTAAGAGCTTTTACACTATTTCATCAATCATTCTCAATTTCTGCAAAAAGCAGAGGAAAATTTAAAATGGTTTTTGAATTGATTTTTGCTCCCTATCTTAAGAAATAGCGCAGAATATTGTTTCTAAAAACGTCGCGATAAAATTGGGAATTCGTAAACGGCGCTTACACTGAAGAATGAATTAGCGATGTCGTCTGTTAACGTTTTATATCCGCCTAAACTCTGTTGATTATGGTTAATGAATAGTGAGAACTCAACGTAGTATAAGTTTTAAAATCTGGAACTCTGTGCGTAAAATAGTTTGAATTTAAATTAGTAGGAATTTTAATTGATATTGCTAATCAATTTACACAACAAATAACTTTTTAAAATATGAGAATATATCCTATCAAAAACTAACAAGAACATTACGAGAAAAGGGGCGTAGGTTTTTCCTTACATGTAACGATATTAAAAACATTCAGTGTAGATACGAGGGGCATTTCAAAAGTAATGCACAGAATTTTTTGAAATCAGTTTCTATTCTGCACTCTTTGCTATTTATAGAATGCATCTTTCCTGCTTGTGCATTCAACCTCTTTTCGCTGTTGGCGCAGTCATATCACTTTTTCAACATGATTGCTGCGCTGAGGTTAAAAAAGACCTGTGGAAATGCTGCTGTCGATCACAATGCAGTTAGTTGTGGGCAAACTTATTATTTGGTGAAAGGGAACACGCCTTTAAACAGGATTCTCTTCGCGCACGCCCTGTAGATATCTGACAATCTGCAGCTCGTTACCAATGTAGTTTTGAAAGACAGGTTGTAACTGGAAAAATGTTTCTAGCAGGTGCTTTCCGAGAAAATTGACATAGATATCCAGAAAGAAATTCAAAAACTCCGTTGCAGAGAACACTTGATATAGTTCAATAACGGCGGATATGACTTTCTCACAAGCACTGAGACTGGTGATTAAATAAGGTTATAGATCTTTCCCTTGAAACCGAAACGGAGTAACTGCGCAGAAACGGGACAACAAAACACTTCCGTTTTCTGCCTTGAAATGTACAAACACTAGTACACATCCGGAGGAAAACGGAAGTTTTTTTGCTGTCCTGCTTCTGCGCAGTACTCCGTTTCGTTTTCGAGGGAAAGGTCTATACCACATTAAATCTGAGAAGAACAAGAAATCAATCGAGTGGCATCATGCGAATTCGTCCAAGAAATTCAAAACAGTGCCCTCGGTAGAAAAAAGTTATTGGGGACAATCTTTTTGAATTCAGAGAAACTCTTGCTTTTGGACATCATGCCAATAGAAACCACCATTAA
Organism: Rhysida immarginata; assembly: GCA_023313115.1. NCBI lineage: Eukaryota > Metazoa > Arthropoda > Chilopoda > Scolopendromorpha > Scolopendridae > Rhysida > Rhysida immarginata. The sequence goes on from JAHWFO010003124.1 coordinate 3,777,767, forward strand.
TTCTAACGCATATGTAACAAGCCTAAAGAAATTGTCAAGCCCAACTGTATTGACAGAAAGAGGAAGTTTTGTTGTTGCGCAATAACACTCGGCCACACTCCACTCAAATTATTAAAACCAGATTGCAAAATTTGGCTAGACAACATTGAAACACCGGCTTTGGTCTGGCACTCGCTGATTACAGTCTCTTTCATAAACTGAAGGAACATCTTCGTGAAATGAGGTTTTAAAATGAGAACTTCCTCGTGAAGGCTGCCAAAAGCGGGTCAGATGCGCCGGTCCAGATATATCATGCAAGCGTATGCTGTATAGGCTTCGTTCCAACTTGGCGTAACGTACTTGAAGTGGATGGAAATTTTGTGGAGAAGTAATATTACATTCCTAAGGAAGAACACTGGTTCGAGGAACATGACGCGGACTTCCACCTGCTTCAGTGGTCAGCTCGGTCGCCCGATCTCAACCCGATCGAGGATTTATGGGATGAAATGGAGAGAACCATCTGACGCCTTCCCACACTACCTCCAACCTGCACCGATTATGGGACGCTATGATGTCAGCCTGGGCTGCTATTCCTCCGCAACGATTTCAACACCTTGTTGAATCCATGCCAGCACGTATTCAGGCAGTTCTCGCCGCTAAAGGAGGCGCAACACGCTATTAGCGGGATGTCTCTAATAATCTGGTCGTTCAGTGTATTGCTGTTAGGGTTAATAGTATTTAAAACTAATTTCTGTGAGGCATGTTGCTTATTGGTAGTAGTTAATCGCTTGCTTCAATGGTAGATGATAACGAAAAAACATTTAGTAATTGAATATGAAAAAATAATAGATGCTTAAACATAACGCTTCAGCAATTGAGGCTCACTTCATTTAACATTATGTGGGAATGCCTACAAATTAAAGAACTTTTATTTGTTCAAATATGCAAAGAATAACTTCACTTTCCATTTATCTTTTCAGTTCTTCAAGTTTATTCGTTTAAATTCTCTCTATACATTAGTTTACTTAAGTAGTAATTTACAATTTATTATTTCTTAATTTATATATTTTCTCTAAAGTGTTTTAAATTGTAAGTTAATTTTGTGTATCCATGTATGATGCTATAACACGAAAATGTGCTCCCTTTGTTCGCTTTGACGGTAAAATCATTCTTGTTAATCTTTCTGATTGGCGGACGTAGACATAAATTTGGGAGCCCAGTGGGTCTAGGCTGAACTCATCGACAAGCTGTCGATCTCGACAAAATCTAACCGTCGATAAATGGCATATTACACATTTATACACAAGTTTACACACGTATGGCTAGATGATATACACTGATATACACAAGTTTACACACATTTAGACATAATTTTACACATTTATCCATGTATGCACATAAATACATGCATAAACACATACCTGTAGACACACTATATTTTTATTTTCACAGTTCAAGTTTCGTAGTACAAGAGAATACTTCATGTATGTAAACATTTTTAAACAAGTTTTTTAATATTTTTAGAAAATGTCTATTCTTGAGCTATGTGTATTTAGCCTGCAGGCCGGAAACGAAGATAAAAAGATTTTAATAAGAAATCTGTTGCTAAATTCTGAAATAACGATTGCCAAGTGCATAGTCGACTGCTCTTGAATTGTAGACAAGAATAAGGCAGTTGTCGATGGTCAAAGTCTACACTAGAAAATCGACGGTGTAGAGTTTGTACACTGTAGACTCTGCAGACAAGTAGACAAGTCTACACTGTAGACTCTGTAGACACTGTAGACAAGTCTACACTGTAGACTCTGTAGACACTGTAGACAAGTCATGTTAATGTAGCTCGAATCAACAAATGCGTCATTAACCACGTGACCATTGACACTTGTCGACAGTCGACTGCTTGCCGATGAGCTCAGCCTAGACCCCCTGGCTCGCTTACCTTGTAAATGATGAAGTTATTTCGAAACGCGTTGGCTTTATTAAAACTCTATCGTTTTGCTATTCCTGGACCTATTTATTTTCTAATTGTTAATCTGTCCTTTTGAATGAAAGCTATGGAGAATCATGTGATCCACGTTTTTTAATTTCATTGAGTTATATAAAGAAAATGTCCTAGAATTACATTAACAGCAATCTAAAATATGAATAATGGATACCGGAAATTTAGATTTTCGTAGTGAAATAAGTGAAATTCGTATATCCTGAACTCATGTTATTAATTACAAATAAACTTTTAATCTCTGTTTTTTCGGAGCAGCGCGTAGCTGTTGAATTTGTAGTTCTTATCTTAAAGGATTTGCTATTTGATTTCTTTATAAACCTGATTTTAGATACTAAAGCGAAATCTTGTTTTTATTTCCAAGTTAAAATTAGTCTGTTTAAAAAAATTAAAAGTCGTTTAGTCCGGATGATCATCGCTTGATAACCGTTAAAAGTTATCTGAAAAAGCCCGATGTAAAAGGCCGAGAGGAATAGGGCACAAGATTATTAGCTCATTAAGTTCACAGGTACATATGTATGCCTTCAGGGATAATTCAGAAGTCGGATGAAAAAACTAACTTCAAACTAACAGGTAACGCTGCAAATTTGCATTTTTATATCCTGAATTTACGTTTGAGTTAGTACCCCATAAAAATACCTAAAGAATAACAGGTTTTTTTTTCATCACTAAAAACAGAAAATCTTTCAGAGCTGTTCTCACTATGCCTTGGAAACATGTAAACATAGTTAGTTGGCATTATCATTTCAGGATTGTGCAGTCTTCATTATTTATTCTCTGTGTAAATTAAATAATTATTTATTCCCCCAAACTCCATCTAGTATTATATTTAACGAAAACGTTTACTGCAGTAATATTTAATGGCGAAGTTTTCCAAATGTTTCGTTAAAATTTTATATTTGCCATTTGGAAACATAAATTGGTCATTACTCGTTGTCAAACTAGGTTATATTGAAACGGTTTCTGTTGGATCAATTACATCCATATTACAATGATGGGGAGCGATTTCCTATGAGAATCCAATAAGCTCTTAGGGCTTTTTCGATATTTGATCGAAATGTTGGGATCTACCCCTTCTTTATTATTGATAAATAAACATCTATAGATTTAATTTTCATAATTAAAATTTTATTTCAATTGAGTTTATCAACCATCACAACGAACTAAACTTTATACAAACTACAAACTTTACACAGACCACTTTTGAAGAATTTTACTCTTTGCATTTAGACAAAAATGATCTATTTAAACTATCTGAATACAAAATACATATTAATATTTACACAAATTTAAATGACTATTTTAAATATTTAGTTTGTTAACGTTTATAATTACTATTGTAAATGGAAATAGTTTATATTAATACTGTATCAAAGTGGATATGATATATAAGGTTATTTACATAAGTGCAAATATTATGTAATTCACACAGCGAATAAATATTGAACGTTTCAAATATTACGCGAACCCTAGTAGCAATGTTTAAAGTACCATAAATAATTATCGTTTATTATTTATATTATTTATTAACAATCTGTGATAATTATCATTGTATAAAAACCACAGCAACTACTGCAATGCCTTCCTTGAACGAACAGCTAGCACGGTTCAGTTAAATGTCATTATTTATTGTTACATTAATTAACTAACCAAACAATAGCAAATGGCGAGTAAACTTTGTTCCACGAGATATTAGAATCACAACGTTCTTATTCAAACGGAAACCTATCTATGGTCAGCTTAAACTATGACATTATGCTCCTCTAAATTTTCTATATCTTATCTTCTCAACGGGATGTATACAATAAAGCTTATTTTTCAAGTCAGCCTTTGCTTGGAGATAAAACACGTTTACTCTTCTCCATTTCTCCCACTCTCGAAAAGGTTTAAAATATTTAACGTCGAGGGGTGAGAGAATGCTTTACGGTTCATTACCCTATCTTATATTGGGCTAAATGACTAAATGGTAGAATTGCATTATTGAAAGCATTATGTTCTTCACGAATTAGGCAGAGCAAAATTATTCATTTTACGGTTAACCCTAATCTAATTCTTAGAACGTAGGAGTCAACCAAAATTATCAACATACATAAGAGGTGTCAATGCTTAAATGAAAGCGTTTAAAATTTAATCCGAATGTTAAAAAAAATTGAAGAACAAAAAAAAAAAATGAATATTAAAAACTTCTACACAAATACCAGATATGTACATTATTTCAATTCTAAGCTATCCATAACACTCAAACAATATTGCCAAGTCACCGCTTGGTTTCTGGCTATTTCTTATAACATTTCCTTTAAAAAACGGCCAACAAAAAAAAAATTACCGGTAGTTAAGGCATCGTTATCCAACAATATAAGGGTTTTAGCATCAAAATGTTACGAGCAGTAGCAGCTCGTGACCATGATAAGTGGAGGGGCACAAATACAAAATTTCAGGTTTTTAGGCCTTTTCGTGAAAAAGTTATAGCTTAATTTGTATTTGGAGCTACGCGGCCCCTGCCGAGGCCTCAGAGGACTATATCAATTTTAGAGTGAGATAGCTAAAATATTAAGCAACACATTATAAATATAAAACATTTCAGGTTTCTGGACTTCTGGTTTTAAATTTATAGCTTGATATGAGATTGAGGCCGCATGGCCCCTGCCAAGAGACTTATATAATTTTAATGTATATTAGCTAAATTTTTAAATACCACACTATGATTAAACAAAATTTCAGGTCCCTAGGCCTTTCCGTTCACATTTTATAGCTTCAATTGTATTTGAGGCTGCCAGGGCCCCGAGGCCTATACCAGTCTTCTTGTATATTGTCTATAATTTTTAAGTAACGCACTGTAAAAATATAAAACTTCAAGTTCTTAGGCCTTTGTATTATTCAAATGTTAGAGCTTATTTGTGATTTGGGCTTCAGGGCCCCTGTCGAGACCTAAGAGCCTTATACCAGTTTTTCGTGTATATTAGCTAAATTTTTAGTAAATTACTATAAGTATACAAATTTTCAGATTTCTAAGCCTTTTCGTTCAACATTATAGCTCTGTTTGTGTTTAGGGTCCCTGCCAGGGCCCCAGAGGACTATATAAGTTTTTGTGTATAAGAGCTAAAATTTTAAGTACCACACTAAAAATATGCAAGAATTCAGGTTTCTGGATTTCCGGCTCAAAAGTTATAGCTTGATTTGTGACTGGGGGATCAGGGCCCCTGCCGAGACCCAAGAGCCTTATACTGTATATTAGCTAAATTTTTTAAGGGCCGATTATACCAACCAGTATGTGGTATAAAGAATATCCTCAGATAGAATAAGTACTGGAATAAAGCTCAGATAAGTCAAAACGGTGTTCTACCATCCTCAGATAGGATAAATCCTCAGATAAACACCAGAATAAACCAAAGATATCGTGATAAAGTTATACGGTCCTCTAGAGGTCGGATAGCCATTTTATTCCTAGGATAGTGAATCGTTTCGCTCAAATTTATGAGCGTTAATGGCGGTACTTCCGGTCTACTTCGATTTGAAAATGCCTTCAAAACCATAGTATTTCGTGCTACGTAATTACCATTTTAAACTACGACGGTAGGAATAAGTTTTAGGGTGCAAGTGAACAGCAGATTAGATCTAGATTACCTGCCTGTATTTCATTTTCAATGATCGACAACATAGCCCCCAAAAGGAGAAACGAAACGGAAGTTTTGCGTCTCTGAGGTCCGAGTTCTCCAGCTGAATTTGTTTTTCGCGTTTGTTTTTTCTGCCGTGCCGCATTTTAACATCAACACTGACTGGAAAAGTTTTGTTTTTTTCCACGATAGAGGGCTTTCTCTTATCATTGTAGGCTATGCACTGATTGGAATGAATACTTTTGTTTTTTCACGATAGATGGAAGCACTAAATATCAAACTGACCAATCACAGTGCGCCTTACATTGCTTGTGCTCTATACTTCAGATAAAGTTATCCGAGGGGTAAAAAATGTTGGTAGAACGCAACTTGAGCGGTATACCGGGTTTAAGTTAAACCTTGGATAGTTATCTGAGGATTTATCCAAGGTTGGTAGAACCGGCCCTAAGTAATTTTTTATAAGTAAACAAAATTTCAGATTTCTAGACCTTTTCGTTTAAAAGTTGTAGCTTTGCTTGTATATGGGACCTGTAGGGCTCTGCTGGGGCCTATATTACTGTTTTTGTATATTTGCAATATTTTTTTAGTACCACACAATGAATATACAAAATTTCAGGTTCCTAGGCCTTTCCGTTCAAATGTTGTAGCTTCAATTGTATTTGGTGCCTCGAGGGAATACTGTATTTTGGAGAGAATACTCAATCGTTATTGACTGACCTAATGAAACTAAAGTTTTTATCTGGAAGACGTAAGAAAATATTGATAAAATATGAATTAATTAAAGTTATTAAAAGTGTCTTGGTAGTAAAGGTGGAAAATAGTATTATTGTGTTGTTGTTCAGCGGCTTCAAAAAAATCAAATTAGAAGAATTCGAACATCTTATAATGATGTATTGAGAATTGCACTAAACATTCCTAGAATACTGAGGATTATATTAGGTATGATATTACTGAGGAATATATTAGGTATGATATTACTGAGGAATATATTAGGTATGATATTACTGAGGAATATATTAGGTATGATATTCCAACGTTTAACTTTGTCAGTCTTTATGCTAGACTTTATTGTGCTTTGGTCACTCCTCAACACCTTATGTATTATGTAAGACTCTGGATATTAGATGCTGAGAATATTCGGGAAAGTCGTAAGCTTAAAATCTGTCCCACCGTTAGAATTTCCAATTTTCTTGAAGCTTTTTTCCCCTATAATACGTTTTCTATGTGGAATATTTTGGATTATAATATTCGTAATCAAATTGTTTACTGTATTGCAGTTTGGACCGTTGTTGTGATCATAAAGAACATGCGTATAAACTACTTTCTCAAGCTGTACGTAATATATGTTATGCCTGATTCTTATAAGATCTATTCCACCTTGGAATGCAAAATTATTATTATTAATAATTGTTCATTTTTAAGTCACTCTGAATCTCTCAATAGCGATATCTCACGAAGATTAGGTATCCTTAAACGACTGTTGGTATTTTTTAGAGATCCAGAGGTCTTAAATACTCTTTTTAAATTCCTAAGGTGTTTTATTGTGCTTGGATCTGGTACGGCAGTAACATGCAAGCTTTATCATGCATCCAACGCAAGTTTGACAGCTTTGCAAAACTTCTTCGGAAGAGGTGTGTAGGCCAGGATGTTTTTTTAGAGATAAAAGTAATCTTTTCAATATTAAGCTTATCCTAAACAGATACTTTTTTAAGATTCTTCTTAATGTATGCCATAAAAAGATTAAGGTTCCGAAGATTCTGGACTATTTCAACTCTTTACAATATGTTAAAACCCGTACAGGATTTGCCTTCAAGCCGTCCCATAAGTGGAGGACCTGTCTCTCTGAGATTGATCCGATTGACAAACTATTAAAAAATTTTAACGTTAATTTTAAAGACTCCAACATTGATTTGTTGAAAGCTGAACACTTTAATTTGTTTGGGTAATCGTTCTTATCATGTCTTTAATTTTTTTTCCCATGTTGATTGAAAAACTATTAAAAATTTTAGTGTTAATTTTAATGACTCCAACATTGATTTGTTGAAAGCGGTATAATTTAGTTTGTTTGGATAATCTCTCTTATCACGTCTTATTAGTATCAATCCTTGTTTTTCTCACTAGTTTTCTTTTCTTTATTATTTTTTTCCTCTCATCATTATTATTATGTTTATTTAGCTTTGTGTTGTCCATTTCACTGTTTGCTTCCTAACTATTTTGATACTAATTTGTTTCATTTTTATAAGTTTATTTTATATGTCATTCTCATTAACCCCGTTTTTGGGCCTCTGGCCTGTAGGGGGACAGTGTTGGGCTATTCCCATCCAGTTTATCTGGTGGGACATTCCTGTCGTTGTTACATTATTATTATAAAATGTAATAATACATTCCTCTTGACTACTCATCACATTTTTTTTATTATATATAAATTATTTAATGGACTTATACACCTCATTCCAAAAGCGTTTTCACTTAGGTGAAATAATGTTCGGCCTCTTTGCAAAGCATTAAACCAGTGAAATTAATCAGTTCAAGCAAGAAGTTGAGTTCGAATTGCATTAATTTTACTGGTTTAAAGCCGATTAGTTTTACTGGCCGAACATCATTTCACCTATGTGAAAACGCTCTTGGAATAGGGTGTAGAGTTCTCACGTTGTAAGGTGAAATGGAAGAGTTCGCTTTATCGCGCCCAATAGGTAAGGACGTCATAGAGATAGTGTACTTTATACCCTCATGCGCGGCGGTCTGTGAGCTGCTTTTTTTCACTCAAGCCTGCTCGGAACCGCTCGTTGCTGAAATGCTAGGATTTAAGAAAATTTGACCATTTTAAAAAACTTTTTCCCTACCTATCCCTAAGTATTGAGCGCGGTAAAGTGAGTTCTTCAATGTCACCTTACAGTGTGAGAACTCTTCGGATGGAGATGTAAATACGAGTAAGTAAAAGCATTAGAAAACTTAACGGTTCCCTGCATTACTTCTAAGTCGATTCCTCTTGTGGACAATTAACTAAACGGATTGATTCGGTTAGAAGATATTTGAGATCGGCAGAAGGATTAAAGGAAAACATCATTATCGTTTTCAGTTTTAATCTTTGAGGAATTGAATCCACGGGAATGAACTTGTAATAATAATAATAAAAAAATTTATGAATAAACAAACGCTAGCTTGATATTGTTGGATGAGGACTCTATTAAAAAATCAAACGCACTGCTCTAATCAAATAGCAAAGATTAAGGTGCGTCTCAATAGTTTAAAGAAACATATTTTTGTTCAAAAGAAAAAAGACTATTGAAGGTACATACAAATGCTTGAATTACTAGCTATCCAAATAACTTAAAAGAAACTCCTGACAATATTATTCACGAAAGCATAATAGAAATAAAAATATTCAACAAAATGGAATTTTGCATGTCTCAAAAGTTTAAAGAACGACTGAAAAAACATTGCATGAATTATACAATGGCTTAAATTGAACGACCATTTGCCTTGACTGTTTCAAATACTCTGTTCGGCATTGAGTTTATGAGGTTGAACAACGTTTCTGTTCTTACATTGTACCACGCATCTTCAATTGTTCTTCTCAATTCATCAGTCGAAGAAAATTGACTTCCGTCGGTATAAACTGCACGGTGTGGGCTTTTTGGGGACCACGTCATAATGTGAATATTTTGTTTTCTGAACCACTTCATTGTTGATCGTGAAGTATGGATGCTGGTGTTATCCTGCTGGAACACGAATTCCGGGCCACACAAATGATCACAGGCGGGCAACAGATACTGTGTCAGGGTTTCTTGGTATGTCAGCGAATTTTCTCTTCCATTAAGAAAGCCAAATTGGTGGTACCGTTGAATGCGAAGCCCCCCAAACCAAGACAGAACCACCTCCTTGTTGTCTTGAGTAAAAGGTCTTCGGTTCCTGTCGTAGGTCGTGCCAGTATGATGCCCAACCATCAGGACCATCCGAGTTCCACTTCTTTTAATTACTGAACAACACCGACATCCATTTGTCTTTCCAGACCATGTGTTCTTGTGCCCAACGTAGCCTGTCTTGAATGTGCTTGGCAGCCAGAGGCGATTTCTTCATCATTTTTTTGTAGACAGCATGCCCACTCGCAATTATTCGCCGGTGTACAGTATCTTTCGATATGTTTAATCAGTCACGTTTTATATCTGGCAAATAGAAAGATTTTGTGTGGCTGCCAATCGTATAATGCGTCTGTCATTGCGAGTTGAGGTAACTTTGGGACGACCAGATCGTGGTTTTTGGTGGAACTATGAACTCCTTTTCAAGACATTATAAACCCCTGCTGTGGATCTTCCAGTAATTGTGACAATATCGGCAACAGATAGTCCGTTGGCTTTCAATTGCCAGATTTCGGCCACTTCATCGGTTATGAATTGAGATTGGCGAGGCATTGTCATAGGTCAATTGTGAGTGGAAGAAAAGCTTTCTTTGAAAAAAAATGACGAATTGCGCAACAGATTAATACCCTTTCACTCGCAAATTTACATATTGGACGTCTCCATTCAGCATGTGAGGGTAGTTCTTTAAAATTTTGAGACACGCAAAATTCCATTTTGTTGAATATTTTTATTTCTATTATGTTTTCGTGAATAATATTTTCAGGAGTTTCTTTTAAGTGCTTTGTACAGCTAGTAATTCAAGCATTTGTATGTACCTTCAATAGTCTTTTTTCTTTTAAACAAAAATATGTTTCTTTAAACTTTTGAGACGCACCTTAATTTCCTGAAGATGAAGATGAAGACGCACCTTAATCTTCGCAATTTTAGTAGTTGATATCTACAGAGAAGATGAAGAGTTCAGTGTTATAATTTAGTTACAAACTATTTCGATATATTTTAATGTCCAATTGATGCGTAGGCTTTATTAGTTTGAACTCCTATTTGAATTCTTCATAAACTTAATATTTTTTTACAATGATTCCATCGTATCATTATCAAATTTGCGAAAGAACAAAGTTATCCTTAATTTTATAATGCATCTATTATTAATTCAGTACATGGAATATTTATCATAATTAAACGTAACTTATAGGTTATCTCCTTTTGCCTTTCCCCCCGTGTTCTCTCTTGTCCTTTTATTTTTTACCTTCTCCTTTGAGTAATGAAAATCGATGAATTCCATGCGGTACAGCTAATTTGCCGCCATCTGATGGGAATTATGCACTACATTAAATGCTATTAAAAATGTTGATGGCCTTGAATTATCTTCGCTTTTCATCATAGGATAATTCGTATACAATTTCAAGAGAAAATTTTGAAGCCATTAAATTTGAGCCTGTGCGCATTTAAAAAAGGGAAAGTCTATAATTCGATAAGGTATTCTCAGATGATGAAATATTGCAAAAACACTATTTATAGAATTCAAAGCTTAAAAATAAAATTTATAAGCAATTATAAGAAACCCATTTTAGAAAGTTTGATTGCTAGTAATTCTGAGATTCTATATAGCTAAAACCAACTATCTAGTAGATGTTAATAGAGAATAATTCGTTACATAGAAAGAAATTTAAAGCGAAATATTGGCCGCCATTCGTTCTACTCTCCCTTAAAAAGCAATTTATTGACATCGTTGTCCGAATCAATCAGTCCATTCACGAAATAAGAAGCACTCCGGCAAATATTGGTCCTTCAATCGATTTTCAGAAATTCTGTTGCCCTTCTTTATCGTGCGTGACCTATAATTTAAAAAGGTTTTGATACAAACTCGATGTTTGAAAGTAGTTTAAAGATAACTTAAGAAGTTCCGAAAAGAAAATCTGATATTAATATGCTGTTGAAATTATTTCGTGAATTTCATAAAAAAAGGTCTTGAAATCAAATAAAGTTCATAAATCATTTATTTATAAAACGAGTTGAAACAATGAAGATAAACGAATTTATATTAAGCCCCGAAATAATGAGAGATTCTAACGCTACCTCATTTTCTTTTTATGAAAGATTTAATTTATTTATTTTATGTGCATGATAATATATATTTTATTACCTTGATTTTTGTCCTTCCTTCTTTAAAGATTTGAATATAATAAAAAATACATATATAATTTGAATGCACACAAACCTGCTCTCTTTATGCTGGTACTCTATTCACCTGTTAACATGCATTATTACAGCTGTGGCCGTCATGCTATTGTGTTCATTACGCATTGGAATCTGACCATCATCTGCTTCCATTCTTAGCAAATTCCAATTATATAAAATGCCAATTAATATTAACGGATGCTCTGCACCATTTTAATAAAGGACTTCCGGAATATAATATTAGTTTACTATATACTCTGCCTAAAGGCGTGTCCAATTAAATTTCCAATTTCAATTGTTAGACATTGTTGCAAAGTAAAATTAAGGAATGACGAACCGCTCCTTTAGAACAAGGTTTGAAGAACACATCCAATCATACGTAAAAGATGACAAGAAATCGAATTACGCTGAACACCTGACGAAAGAGAAACACCCGACCAGGACAATCGATGAAGTCACTGAGATCCTGAAATACTCCAATAACCCAAAAATGCCCCCATACTAGAAGAAGTAGAAATTTATAAATCATTAAACAAACCAGAAAATAATAAGGCACTTTTAAATTCCCAACAATATTTCGACAGCTACCATCTCTTACGCCAGCTGAAAGACTTTTTGTAATTTATCCAATCGCAACCTGTAATGTTCCACCAATCACGAAAATTTGCCCTTCAATATGTTATGATTCTTTGAATATCTTGTAAAGTTCGACCAATCACAAATATTTAGCCCTTTAATTTGTTTCTTTGTATTGTCCAACCAATCACATATTTTGTCCCCCCCCCCCTTTTAACGAGCCAATCGTGTACCAGAGATTGTGCATATAAAGCATTATAACCCTTCTCTTATGCAGACTTGAGAAAGGCAGGTAATAAAGCCGAAACTAGTCGTCGTTTTTATAATGCAGTATTGTAAAGCCTCTATTTTTTTCGTTAAAATTAAGAATGTCCAACAACCGGAAGTTTAATTGGACACGCTCCGTTCATTTTTCGTTAGCCAATATAAGTGTTTCATTACCCTAAGGGTGTGTCTAAAAAGTCCGACCGGTTGCAACCGGTCGAAGCCCGTCGCGAACAGCCTGTCCATAAAGTAACGACCGGTCGCACTAATAGCGACCGGAGTCCAACGCCGGTCGGCTGCCTCGGTGAGTAGAATCAAAATGGCGGACGAAAGTAGAAAATTCAAGTGTTCGATTGCCCGATACATAATAAATATATTTTGGAAAAAAAGATGGCGAAAAATATATATTGGGCAGCATCAAGAAGCACGGAATAAATACGAAAGAGAAAAGACGGGTGAAGAAAATGTATGTATGTGCACAATTTTAAATCATACTAACTTAAATGATTTGCGCCATTTTGAAGCAGAATGTTCACGACCGCGGTGTCCACGAACGAACAAACGGAAGCAAACGGCCACCGACTGATCGCCGATCGTACCACGTGACATGTTGGCGACCGGTCGGACTTTTTAGACACCAGGCCCGTAGTCAGGGGGAGGGGGTCGACGACCAACCCATTATGGAAAAAGGTCCGAATTTTTGAAAGATACGTCCTGGCTACGGCCCTGGACACCCTTATTTTGTCCATCCCTTCTACATGTCCACATGCTAAGAAGGAATGATTGCATTTGTTTTCCGTCTAGGATATGCATAATGTCACTGAAAACTTAATACTATTTCATCTCAGTTAAAAAAAAAAAAAAAAAAAAAAAAATCATTCAGCCCACTTAACCAGAAAGCAGCTTCGAAACAATTAAAAAAAAAACACACCATAGCCATTTTAATTATAAACAAGTATGGAAATCGAATCTTTTATAATTTTTTCGTATAAATTTTCAATTTAAGTTGATAATTACGATTAGTCTTTTTTTCAGTCATCTCAATTTCTCATTAATCAGTATAAACGATAAAAATATTGATTGTTATATCTTGCTTATTGATATAAATCGGTGAACAGTGATTCATTTTGATGTTACTACATGATAGGTATTCTGTGTATGGTATAATGGAAAGATTGGGTGAAAGAAAGAGCAATTGAAGAAGCTTCATGAGGATCAGCACACACAGAATGAGCACTGAGTGTTGTTCTCTTCCACAAGTTTTTAGTCATAAAAAAGAAGGCGAAAATTTATAAGAGAATCCTTCTCTCGAGAGACTAAAACAAGGTTGAAATTAAAGCACAAGGGCGACATACATATCCTTCCAAGATGTTAATACATAAATATGTAAGAATTAGTTAACGGTCATAAAAATCGAAAGTAAAATAATAAAGAGAGTCATATGAAACCCACGAAATTAACAGAATATATTTAATGGATATAAGTGTAAACTATTCGCTTACCATGCGAATTATCATTTTGCAGTAACAAATTGCTACACAATTAGAAAACAAACATTAGAAAACTTCTTTAAATTCCATTCAAAATATGTCGAATTCTTCCGTGAATTTTATTTAACATCTATGAAATAATAATTCTTCGCCAAAATAAAATTTCATCTACGTTATTATACTTCTATATCAAAACTGAATATTTAATTAAATTTCAACATAGATTTCGTATAAATATTTTATCAAACCATTACATAAAGCTTCGTAAAGCACTGTTTACGATCAGTTGGCTTCTAGGGATCTCGAAGACATATTTTCAGATGTATAGATATAAGCATTTATATTAAACCGTATATACATAATTTACAATCGTCCATCCGATTTCCTTGTGCAAATAGTGAAGTTCCGCATAGCGCAAATACTAAATCCATAATCTAAAACTGTGCATTGTAACTGATCATTTACCATCTTTACTTATAAGCAAATAAGCATCAACTGAACACGAAAAATTGATGAACTTATTCAGTAGCTGCTCGTTTGTTCTTTACAAGGTTTCTCCTCAGAGAAATAGTCTATTGTTGAGTAATTGAACTCAATTTAGAATTGATCGATAGAGCTTCTCAGTATTTAGTTTCGTTATAATCCTTTTAATGGATTGAATTATTTCGTGGTGAGGGACGGTAAGTATGCGGTTTCTGCAATTCCGGTTACGTTATCTTATATCGAAAACATTAGAATCTATCATGCATTGACGAATAAGACATTAATTAAACTAATCTACTTAGATTAATATGGAATTACACATAATTGAACAAATATGCTGAGATTAAAATGAAATTAATTAAACTAGTATATGCAAGTTACCTAGATTACTATGAAATTAACTGAATTAATATGCTTAGAATAATATGGAATTAATTAGCATTAATATTACGGCCAATATGTCAAACTACATTCTTTTGGCAAAATTTCATGACTTCAATTATATATTAAATGTTCAAACTACAAATATTATAATCAATTTTTAATTAACTGCTTAAATTAATCTAACAAAATTTAATCGATATAATAATGCCTTTATCATAAAAAATCATGCCCATATAAAATATCTAACTGAAGTATCGTGTTGGTGAATTAATGTCTGGATTTCTAAAAAAAAATCACAATAGAAATACGTACTTAAGTATAACACTGATCTGTCGCATTAATTTAGTTTTTCTTTCATTTAAACTCGCTAAATTCCACGCAGTGGCTTCAAAATAGAACGCCAGAGCAATCTAGAGAAACAAAGATTCTTTAACGTACAGCAGCTAAAGTATGACCATAAACTTTACCTCTGAAAAGAAAAGAATTTCAATCTCAAGATCAGGACGCAAGCAATAGCATTGCGCCAAACACGTTAGAAATTTACTTTTAGAAAAACCAATGAAAGTATATTTAATTTGAGATTGTAGTCTCTGATTGCCATAAGAAAAATGAATGCCACGTCAAATTTCAATTCTGTCATAAGATTGGCATGGTGTCACGGAAATCGAATCCAGATTCGTCTTTCGGCGACACTCGTGTTCACTTTCGCTCTCGCATATTCTACCGCTCGAAGGCGGGGGCGGAAGAGCGCAAAGAGTGTCGTCATCGCAATCAATACGTAATGACCAATGAGAGACCTGTTTGCGGAGCGGTCGAGAGGCGGAAAGATTCGAAATCTCGTCGGAGAAAGAAGAGAGAAAAAAAGAACTTTGCTTTGGAAGCGAAAGGTCGAGCAAAACAAGATCCGAGGCTGGACGGAGCGAGTGAGCTATATGCTGTAACGAGTCAACCCAGGCTTGAAACTTTCCACTGCGGAGAAGGCGGAGAAACGACGCCGAATTATGCAGGAGTTCAACCGCCGACAGGAGAGCCTTGCAGCCAAGCTACTCGGGCGGAGAATCCAAAGGAGCGGCGGCCAGACGTGAATGACGCAGCCAGTGTTTCGTCCGAAGGCGTCGTAAGACCTCCCTTACGTGTTGGAAGGACCGTTTCTCCTTGTCCAGCTCACTTCGTGAGTATTACTTTGTTTGTGAGGCTTAATGCCCGTTTGATAAGTGTAATCTTCAGCGACTTTTACGACCGAAAGTTGAATACCAACATGGTCGTAAGAGGAGAATGGCCTCGCGGCCTAAGTGCTTACCTTCATGAAAATTACGGGTTTACTTTCGTCCGTGATAACGGCTCGAGTACCCGGGCATACCTGTAATTCTCCCTTATCCTTGTGCTTGAAATATGTGTGTTCTTGCAATTTTTATATTTGGCCAGAGTCTTATTAACGTGCTAATTTGTCTTCTTTCAGTGAATGAACAAATATGTTAAAGTTACGATTATGAATGGTGGATATGCTTAGTATCACTAATTTAAGACTTTAAAGACAGTGCATAGACTCTTGGTTTATCATTTTTGTTCCGCTGTGTCAAGCTACGAACTATTTATTTATTTTTTTCCTGAAACTAAGAAGTTTTCTTGTAATATGGTCTGGTATATAATTGTGTGAATTTATGTGCGTTCTGCTTAGAAAATAAGCCTTTGTTCATTTCAATTTTCCACTTTAAAGCTATTGTGTTCAGCTGTATGTATTAGTTTTATTTGTGAAGCCAGCCATGCTTCAGCTGTTAGAAATTACCGTGCAAAAATATTTGTGTGTTGAACTTTGATAATCATAAGTAAGCTAGTTACGGGTTTCCGTATTCTTTTGATTTAAAATGCTTACAAATTTCATTAGCGACATTATTATTTAATGCTTAGAGTTTGGAGCTTTAAATTTATGTAGCTCTAGGTATAATTAATTGTTTACTTTATTGAAGTGACTGATTCTTTTAGTTTAAGAACATTTATTTGCTACCATTTATTATTTTATTTTTACTTTTATTTATGTTTACTCAATAAACATTTGTTACATAGGATTTCCTTCCTCTGTCACGTGTTCTTTTAATTTCCACTGCGCCAGCTTATAAAGCTCTGCGATTACACGTTACACATGGCAATGCAGAATATATAAATTAACACACAAATGTCACTGGAAAGGATCATAAAAGTGATCATCATATCTTCAGTGGTCAATTTATAAAAACCACTAGACCATTTTATGCAAAGTAGTTATGATGTTTCGCTGTTGCTATTAGAAGCGATATATGAGTATAAAAAGGGATTGCAGAAAATAATGAAGTGCGATGCTTGTGAATGAACGGAAAAGAACGTGATTTGATAGATTTTGAACCATAGATTAAGAAATAGGATAGATTTCTTAATTAATTAGAGTTGGTATTTCTTAATTTAGGCTTTGAACGTAGAATGACATTGGGTGTTCAAAAAAAGTGATGCGAGGATTGACAAAACGGCTGCGATTGTAAAGTGTTCGAGTGTATTTGTGTTAAGGTATATAGAGTATCACCAGACAAAAATCTGGGCACAGCGAACGGCGTACAGTCGTCCACGGCTACTGAATGCTTGAAGAGAAGGATAATTGCCAGACCCGTACAGTCCAAAAGAAAAGCTACATGACATCAAATTATAGCACTGCTTACTCCAAGACCAACTCTGATGGCATCTCAATTTACAGTTCCCGGAGATTACCTCGTGTTGATTACGGAAGCAGAAGAAGGCCTGTACGTAAACCTTTGCTGTTTGCAGCGAATAAGAAGAAACCTCTTCAGCTCGCAGAAGAATGGACAGTAAATGAGTGGATATTTATGTATAACGAAGGAATGAATATACAGAATTTTTTTTGGAAGAAAAATTTATATCGAGAGGACGCTGCATAAAATTTAAATTGCATCTTTAAACTCGTTATTTATGTTTACTTTCAAAATTTTAAAACAATAACCGTGTATGTACATATTAAGATAGCTATTTTATGTGTACTAAATTCCATTGCTTTCCAAGATGATACCCTAATCGTGAAAGCAGGAAGAAATACGAAATATGAAACAATTAACTATTCCCTGGCTAATATCTGGGTAAATTGGAAGGGAAAGGAATTTCAGCCTTGTCAGGATTCATGACACGAATTTTGACAGATTTCGAGATCCGGTAGACGGGGGCGTTGTCAGTGGTGAGCCGTACTAATGAGCGAATCTTCCCGCAATGATTCAAAAGACGATGACGACGGGCGGCGGCGCTAGCGGAGATGGCGATCTCCGTCCTTTCTCTTTGGTCTCCTCTGCCATTCCTCATCGGCAAAGAGAGTCGGAAACCAATATTAATTGGACTTCCTTGCAAAGGTGGTTCCTCTTGAAAGAATTCATTCGCCCTTGATGCTGTTAGACTTACTTCATCACTAATGGTGTTTTTATTTTCCTCCTTCAAAGGTAAGAGCTATTAAGAAATAAAAATCAATTCAAAATTACGAAAGAAATAAAATAGAATGAAAAAGTCAAGCCTTAAGCTAATCTTATTTTCACTTTAAAATTGCCTAAAAGAATATAGTGTTTAAAAAAATGACATCTAAAAATGCCAATAAGCTTATAAGCCACTGATCAAATTTATTAAATGCTAATAGTGTTTTCCTTTAATTGATAAAGATAAACCTATTCAGTGGTTAAGTAATGTTGGCAACATTAGTTGAGCAGGCACTATTATATTAACAAATTTACATTTTCATCTCGCTCACTATTGTTTCCACTTTTGAATACCGAAATATACTGATCTTCTGATATTAAATTTGAATCAAGTCTTCAGGAAATTTTGCTTTTACTTGAATAGATAATGTTTGACCAGTACAAGTATGAGCAGTCTAATCATACTTGAAACAAACTTAAACTCCTAACATAGGCGTATCCATTAATATCGCGTTATTCCTGCCCTGGACAGAATCCCAGCAAAATTACTTTGAAATGGACACTACGAATGTGCAGATGAGGTCAGGTTTCCGTCATCAGGTGCTCCCGAAGGTAGACGATAAGAAATCCTACAGTTTCTAAAATATGAAGACTTTACAGGCTAATCAAACAGTAAGAGGCTCTTTGAATGTTTGCAATACCAATCACGGAAAGTTTAAGCCGTATATACTTAATAGTTATTTCAAACTTCTGAATATGATCTTTCCGCACAGAAGACCCTATGTCATTATAGGCAAAAACCCTCTGAATAACGGTCTCAAAGAGATCCAATTAATTAAGAAAAAAAAAAAAAGACCGAAAAACGTATACGCTTAATAATCTTTGTGGACAAGAGGTTTGTGTCTCTATTATGTCACTATCCACAGTGGACTCACTTTTCTCATCGCTTTTCTCAAAACCTTCCCAAATTAATCACAAATTCCTTTCTGAACTCTACCAATCTGTAAACACAGTCTTCATGGAAGGCTTCGTTCTTATGTTATAGGCAGAAATATAGAGCTCAATATATGCTTGGCAGACGTGCAAGCATGGTCATTTTTCGGGATAATCGGCTCCAGATATTCATTGCATGTAATTCACTTCTCACCATATGTTGAGGATGGACCATAGTCGTTGTTTTGGAGTATATATTATGTACTTGCAAACCGGACAGTTGAGATTACGCGCGACGCTCGGGACAATCCCTATCTGTGAGCACTTTACTTCGACTGTAGTTAAGAATATGATTTCCAAAACCTATCTTCAGCTTATTTCAACTGGCGCTAAAAGGTTTTGGAAATCATTTCCTCAATTCTTTTGCCGGTTTGACAATTACCTCAATTTGCACACGGTCTAAAAACACGTTTGGCTGTACTAGATAATACATTAGTAAAGTCAGCTACTTCTTTTACTCTGTTTCCTTTGGATGCAATGATCTCGTTCCCACTGCTTTCTACCTATAACGAATAATACGAACTTAGCCCAATACTACTTCTACAGGTACGCTCATTTCACTGGTTTCCTATGGGGCATTCTCTGTAAATGTGAATAACACCTTTTCTAATGGAGGGATTTTGGCCGGTGCGTTTAATATTGTGATTATACAGAAATAATTGCCGAAACTGCGGATACCGACGTATAAATAATGGAAAATACAAAAATACTAATCCCCATCAATTATTTTTTATTTATTTATTTCCTCAGATGCAAATTTAAGCGCTTCCTTTCCTGGACCTCGAAATTATTAGAGTAAGAGACAGCCTAGAATTTGAAGTTTATAGAAAGTTTAACTTTGTCCCTGCCTACATTAGAAGTGATTCACACCACTGTAAGGCACACAAATTAGCAGCATATCACCACCAAATTAGGCGAGCTCTAATACTACCATTAAAGAATGAAGCTAGAGAAAATGAACTCAATCTAATCCAATCGTTCGCTAGTCTCAATGGATTCAATAGTGATATGGTAAATAAATTAGTGATTAAAACCAAATCGCACTTAAGATTTAGACAAGGTCACCACCCTAAGGCAGATAAACAATATCGACTATAGGAAGTCGTTGGTGCTCCCTTATAATGTCAGGTTAAACAAAGGTTTTAAAAATATTTGCAGAGAATTTGAGTACGCAATTGTATACAAGAGCTCAAACACTATAAAAAGTGCTTTGAGCTCCGTTAAAGACCAAATCCCTGCAAAAGATAAAGCTGGCATATACAAATTAAAATGTGCGTCGTGTAATAAGTTTTACGTGAGAAGCTCTAAAAGAGGTGTGAAGAATCGACTTAAGGAACAGATAGCATGCATTAGGTATGCTAAGACATGGGTATCCTCGTTTGCCGACCATGTCTTCAAAGAACAACACGACTATTCCAAAGATCTGTTCGAAGTTATTCACAATTGTAACAATGATAAATTATTATACTTTTTATGGAGTCCCTCGAAATTGTAAAGAACAAAGCGACAAACATCCCATTGAATAGCGACGATGGCCCCATGCCAGTTTTACCCTGGCTGCCGCTAACAAAGTATTTGACAAAATAAATTATGAAGAATTGGAAGATCATGCTTATCTATAGTTGTCAATTTTTTTGTAATTATAATATTTGTTTTTGTAAAGATTTGAGTGATTGCTTTTAATTATTCGTAATGGTCAACGTTAATTTTTGTTTTTTATAAAAATAATCGATTCTGTCAATAACCAATTACTACTTTATCGAGTTATTATAAGCGGTTGGCTCTTATAAGCGGACTTGAGTTCACTCTCAACAAGGAGATCGCTCGCTTTGTTCTAGGTAGTCTTTCTGTAATTCCTATAATTTCTTTAATTGTAAAACTTCTTTGATTGGTTTTTTACTATTTCCTGATTGGTTGATCTAATTTTTGTCTCCCTATAAATTTCGTATCTTCTACCATTGTATTCACTCACTGATGAAGGATTTGTGAAATCCGAAATGCGCATCTGAGGAAATAAAAAAAAATTGATGTGGATTAGTGTTTTCGTATTTTCCATTATTTATATTGTGATTATAGTTATAATTATTGCAAATTTGTAATAATCGATAATTTGAACCAATAATTTTTATCTTTTGTAAATAAGCATACTGCTCCCGTGAAGAGCCAATAATTGAAAGATACGGAAGTATTACATATTCATTTTCTCTTAACGTTAAACAGCTTACGGAACCTTGTTACTATTTAAAAAGAAAGACAGTATTAAAGAGGCAATATGATATATAAAGATTTTTCTATCGAAAAAGGGAAGGAAAAATTCTGCGACCTGGGTTCGAACCAGGAACCTTGGCTGTCATGGCCGACGCCTCTACCAGTTGGGCTATCGCAGACACCTGGACAGCCATGCTGTCTCAAGGTGTCTTAAAGACAACCAAGTTGTCGTGGTTGAAAGCCCAATGGGAGGCGGGCACCTGGCTCACAGATCGAGAATCTTTCCTATCCAACCATCAAAGTTTGTGGAACTCACAGATAAATTAAATAATAAATGATATTATAACTGGAGATAAGCCTATCAAGCATCAGGTAAAGATTTTTCTATCGAAAAATGGAAGGAAAAATTTTGCGACTTGGGTTGTCTTTAAGACACCTTGAGGCAGGATGGCTGTCCGGGTGTCTGGGATAGCCCAACTGGTAGAGGCGTCGGATATGACAGCCGAGGTTCCTGGTTCGAACCCAGGTCGCAGAATTTTTCCTTCCATTTTTCGATAGAAAAATCTTTACCTGTTGCTTGGTAGGCTTATCTCCAGTTATAATATCATTTATTATTTAATATGATATGTACCTTTAACCTATATCTATTCTATGTAACTTATCATCCAAGAACAAATTAAAGTGGACCTTTTTAGCACATTAATTAGAAAAAAAACTCAATTAAGTTCAACTAACTGAAAATAAATGACTGGACATAACTGAAAGGGTCATGATGTCAATACAAAACATATGCTTATGTGATATGGAACAACTTAGTGTGTTGGTGCACAACTAGCTAAACATAAACAATTGAACTTTACGGAGTACTTTAAGAGTAAATTCAAACGTAATTTATAAGGAATTTCACGTCGAGATGACAGGTGGAAAGAGGCATACGGTTTTGATAAAAACATAAAAAGTCGATAACATTTCTTTTATTTTTTTATGATTTTGCTTAAGGCATATTACTTGAAAAATTATCTTTTGTACTCTCTGAAGGAATGGCTAAATTTAATCCAATAATTAATGAAATTTTTTATTTCATTTATCTTAGATCACAATTAAATTTAAAGAGAAGTAGTTTTTTTGAGTATGCTACAGCTTTTAGAAAGATTAATGGGTAAGAACGTCTAGTTTGAACTGCCTTTTCTTAGTTCTTTGTTTGTATACTAGATTAATCAGGCCGAAGTCTAAATGCCGCCTATTAAACAATCAAAACAAAAACAACGTTCTTGGTTTTTGTACTTGATTCTAATCACTAATCCGACAACTATGAAAACAATATTATCCTCGTATATTATTGGCGATAATCTGTTGTGCAGTCAAATTCGTAATAATCTGCAGTCCGAAACTATTTGCACCCTAACCCCAAATGACTTCGTTCATCCCAAAAAATCAGTTTTGGTGGACTTTTTCATTACAAATTTCATTTTTTTACACGTTTACTGTGGTCATTATAGTGGGGGATCGATTAGGTTTCTAGTACTTTTGTGCTTGTGTTAGGTAATTCACATGAGGATCAGGCAAACTCGGAAACTGTTACGTTTATTTTGCAATTTGCTATAAAAGGACACTAGAGCTTTTTATTTATAAGTAAAGGTTTCCGAAAACAAGCTGCATAAATGCGAAAAAGCAAACTTTATATTGTACGAGGTTTGTTCAAATAAGACTAGACTTTTGATATCTAACTTTATTAACTGAATTATAACATTATACATGGTTGTCTCCTTCATAATAGTCTCCATTGCTTACAATGCACCGCTCCCATCTTTTCTGCCACTGTGGGAATGCTCCCTGGAATTCGATTTTTGGGATAGCGCAGAGCTGACTCTGCGAATTCTGTTTAATCTTATCTATATTTTGAAAACTCTGTCAAAATTTGGAAAGAGGAAAAAGTCTGCTGGGGCCGGAGGGTAGAGAAAAACGGCCACTTCCTTTGCGGTCAATAAGCAAATAACGAGTGACTTGGTGCGTTGTCGTGAACAATTTTGTACCCAGCTCTTGTTTTTCCATGAGGTCAGTCCATCTTGATTTAGCAGAATGGTGATTGTATGAGTTCACTTTGGCAGCTGTAGATCACCAACGGATAAAGATGGATGATGCACCAAACAACATTTTGTTATCAAAGGTTACCATTAAGTTATGCTATTTACAGGAGCTCAATCGGTGAAATGGTTCGTTCTCTATGGCTAAGGTGCGGTCTTTTTTTGAACAGACCTTGTATTTCAAAATTTCATCAGTCTCGATTTGTTTAATTGTGACTAAGGCTATTTCTACTTTTGTCCAGAAAATGTTGTCAACATGTAGGCATACGTTTTCAATGGATCTTCTATCTAAAACCTTCAGATATCAAACAAGCAAGTAATAAACTAGACCGGAGCAATTTAACAAATACAAGACATGTTTCTGACAAAACTGTTTAATATTTTTTCAAAGTAGTTACCTTCTGAAGCTACACACTTATTGCAGCATTCATACAAGTTTTGAAAACATGCTTTAAAGTCCTCTGTCCTAACCATTCCAAGTTCGGCTTAAAAGTTCTTTTTGATGTCCTCTATATTCTCAAATCTATGTCCTTTCAGACTTATTTCCACCTTTGAAAAGAGGAAAAAGTCTGGTGGAGACAAATCTAGGGAACAGGAAGGGCGATAAAGCTTCACAATTCCAACCCTGACAAGCATTGCTGTGTACGGTCTGGCGTTTTCGTACAGTAAGAACCAACTCCCTTTTGCATGAAATTGTGGCTGTACTCGATGGATTCTCTTACTCAGACGCTGCAAAATCTCCCTGTAGTACTCTTGTTGACTGTTTTCCATGCGGAACAAACTCCTTATGGATAATGCCAGTGCTGTCAAAGAAAATGATGAGCATTACGTTTGTTCTTGACTTTTCAAACCGGAATTTCTGTTTTCGCGGGGATTTTGGGGACCGCCGTTTCATGCTCTGTCGTTTTGTTTCGGGTGCATATTGATAGCACCAGGTTTCGTCCCATGTCACAATTGAATCCACAAAGTTTGGGTTGACATCTGCGATGAATTCCATGCAAGCATCCACTTTGTTTCCTTTTTGCTTATCTGTTAAGAAATGTGACACAAACCGAGTATACAGTTTCCTTCTTCTGTCAATATTAGGCGATTAAGACTTCTTCTATCAGTTTCAAGTTCATTCGCCGATCACTTAACAAAAGTTCTCTTACTTTCTCGATCATTTCCTGTGTTCGAACAGTGTTCGGACGTCCCGTGTGTCCGTCGTCTTTCAGCTCTTCCCGGCCATCACGAAATCTAGCGAAGCATTCAAAAATACGTGAACGATTTAGTGCATCAACACCATACACTTGCTTTATTAACTTGTAAGTTTCCGTAGCGGTTTTTCCAAGTTTAAAACAGAATTAATGTTTGCCATTTCCTCCATGTTTAATATTGGAACGTCAACTAATGACTGCGTGCGGTTGAAGCACGAGAATATACGTATAGGCGCGCGCAACTTTATTTAGGCAACTTGTACACACGGCAACAAGGATAGTTTATAAATCGTTCAAATCGTCGTGGTCGTTCAAAGTAGCGTCAGTCTCGTTCATTAATTGTCGAATCTTGTAGATTAAAATTCATAAAACATATAAGGCAGAAATTTGGAATCTCTAAATGACTTATCTGTGGAAGATTCCACAAAGTGCAACTGTCTTCATGTATTCTATAAACCAAATACAGTGGTCGCCGCTTAATATGGCCACCTCGGGACCATGCTTAAATGGCCACATTAACCGGTGGCTGTTTTAAGCGAGGTTACCAAAAGTACTTATATTTTTACCAAACAAGTCGAGCATGTATTTGTGCTTACATATAGACAAGTTTGTTTGCTTAAATAATCATTTATACACGTACAGCATCTTGTCAAACTAGTTTATTTAAAATATTGTTTATTGTCTGTTTGACAACCTTTGGCTGCATTAATGAAGTTGTGTTGGATAGAAGCATTAATGATCTCTATGTAGGATAGGTCATCAGGAACACGAGCATGGGCGCTGCAGTTGTCAATTAGAACACCATTTTTTTGTCTTCGCTTCTAAGATACTTGTACATTGAGCTAGCCAATTAGTCCAGATATCTGATGTCGTCCATGCATTGGTAGATGATTCGTAAAGATTTAGGAAAATTTTTGAAGCAGCGTGGAGATTCTGACTTAACAATGATGAGGAATTTTTCTCTCTGTCCCTCCATGTTCCAATAAACAAGGGCATGAAGTTTCTTGAAGCTTAGCCCATTGTGGTTTTTCCAGCGATGAAACCAGCCTTCACTTGCCTTAAAGCCCGTGTGGCCTGATGTCTTTGCAATTTCATCAGCCTTTTGACATAAGAGAGGGCCGTGCACTGGAACATTTCTCTTTCTAACATATTGAAATCAACTTAAAAGACCTTCTTCAACTTGAGCATCTTTTCCAGTTTGCTTATGCTTTCTGCTTGTCCCTTCACTTGCAGCTTTCATGTAATTGACCAATCAGCACAATCTTTAATTTTGGGCAGCAGTGTCCATTGGCTTAGAGGGAAATGAAAAGTGGATATTATAAGTGGAGTGTTCATTTATCCGGAGTAAGATGAGATGAAAAAGTAGAATTTGTGAACTACCTCTGAAAAAAGTGGCCATATTAAGCAGAGCGTGGCCACATAAAGCGAAAATTTGTTACATAGGAAACAGCTGGAGTGGCCATAAAAAGCGGGTGGCCATATTAAAGGTAGCTACATTAAGCGGCGACCACTGTACTTGCAATCTATCTCAATGGATAGAAATTAAATAAATAGTATAAAAAAATATTGAACCTACACGTACATACACACGCACACGTTTTGTTCTTATATTTGCAACAAAGCATCTTTCTCAATTAAAAACTTTTTGTAGTTATTTAGTTTTCTCTTTGTATTATTCATAAAAAGGAAACTGAAAAAATTTGTTATGTACTTGAAACGAATCTTAAAAGTGGTGTATATAAGCCAAAAGAAAAAAAAAGGACTGAAACAAGTAAATAAACGAAACAGGCCACTTTTAAATTCATTTTCCCGTGAATTTTTGACGTTGCTCTTAGGCAACGCATATGAGACACTTAGGCAAAGTCTGAAGAGCAACTTCAATTCATGATGCAAAAAAGACGAACCTCTTGTCCACAAACGTTTTAATGGGCGAATACGTATTTCGATCTCTTTGAGATCATTATTCAACGCAAAATAGGGAAATTAACAAAGCAAGCTAATTTAGCGTTGCTAATTCTTGCTAATTCTTGCTAATTCGTCTTTTTTGCATCATGTCTTTATCCACAGTATATTCCCACTTCTCAACTTCAATTCAGTTGTTTACTAAAATGTTTAGCAATCCAGGAACTGAATAAGCAAACTTATGTGTGACAACACAACGGACTATGCTGACAACATACAGATAAACGTTTCTGTTAAAGCTAAAATTCCATCAATTATGACCATTTTAATGCAGACTTTTTATTTATATTGTTTTGCCTATATTGATCGCTAATCATAATTGTAGAAATTCTACAAATAATACTACAAAGATTTTTGGACGTTATCATTGATTAATGAATACAACGTCGATTTGACTTTATCTCCATTGGGCCAGTGTATTCAATCCAGTCGTCAGTTAACTCATTTTCGTGTTTGTCGTTTTAAACTAGGTTTTAGTAAATTCTTCAGAATTCAGCATATTTGCCTTCATTTTTCCTGCCTCCAAATATTTTGTTATTTATCTTTTACCATTATATGGAATCCGTAACAATCTGTTCACATAATTAGCTTTGAAAAGTACACATTCATCCGTCTTTCACAACAGGTTTGCTTAAAGGCAATTGCTTACTACATTTATCATAATTGACAACTCTGCATTCCTATCTATTCGAAAATTGTTCACGAACGAATAAGCCACAAAACATTTAAAAAGCAAATGCATGCATTTTTTTCTCTCAGAAGATCATTCTATAAATGAATAAATTTTATTTTAATTTAATGGCAGCAAGAAACTTAAATAACCATGTCATCGAAGATTTCTTCCATAATAAATTGTTAGCGACCCCATTATAAATCGGAAAAGTCCTTGACATAAATTTAATTAAAATAATCCGTTCGTGGAAAACGTATGCATAAGAAAATTTTTGTACCACTGTTAATATTATTTGGAAACTATTATATTCTCAGACCATGCTTACTGTAATAATAAAAGTAATTGCAATAAGTGTAAAGAAGGGATAGCGAAAGATTATATTTACATTTTTACTAAAATTTCATTTATATTGCGTTGGCGAAAGAAAATCCAGAAACGGTTATAAAGTTGTTATTTAAGTGAAGCAAAGTCTCTTTAAAGTTATTTAAGAGATCTGCTGACTCTTGGTTATAAATTCCCATTAAAATCAATACAAACTCCGGTATAATTAATTTAGGTTTTTTTAAAAGGAAATCTTTATGAAAAATTATGATTATTTAGTTGGAAAAAATTCAAATACAATTAAAATTTCATCATTTCTTGAGTTCGTCGTTAGAAGGGAGAAGAGCGCTGGGCGCGCATTCGTTTTGGAGCAACCGCCAAAGAAGAGGAGAAGATGCCTTGGAGACGCCCTGTGTGGGCTGGTAGGCTTTTAACTCACCCGTGAGTACGACTCACCTTATGTTTCATATGGATACCTAAGGAGTAGATCACACAAATGCATTCTCATTCTTTAACAGTATACTTCCCTTAATATCTAAGCAGTTCTGTGGAAATTAGGTAAGCCTTTATGTTCGATTGAAAATAATTGCCTTCTGCTAGTGAATATTTAAGGAAAGGTATTGTAGTGAACTCTGAAGATCAAATCGAAACTGGCAGCTAGAAATATCAGATTATTTATTATTCAACGTTACGAGGGTTCGTGTGCATTTTAGGAGTTATTTTTATTGCTACTTTATAGATTTTTATAAATCCACGAACTTCATAATTTCACGACACAATATTATATTAATGCAATGACATTTAAATAATGGCCTTTTTCCATTAAAATTCCTTCATACGGTTCTAGCATAATTTATTGCATGTGCATTTCTTGACAGCTATATGCATTCTGAGAAATCTATTTAAGAAATCCATTGTTGTCAAATAAATTATTACAATCGTTATTATAACATGTTCTGTTAAATCAATAGTTTTCGAATTAGTACAAATTCAGTAGTAGGTGTTTATAGAGCAGGTTCTTGGGGTGATTTTTTTTTTTGAACCTATCATTATTTTTTTTTATATTTTTGAACCAACACTATGGTAACTATACGTTCTTTATTATAAAATACGTATTCATGAAACTATACTTTATTTTATTTATTTTTCAAAAACTATCAGAGTTTCTTATTTTTGTCATTTTTGTTCATTAGACGCAGTCTACAATAAGTATATAAAAAACAATGTAGCTATCGACAACAACATGTTGTAGTAGTAGTAGATCACTTACATAAAAACATATGTATTTTTATATACTTATAAAAAAACAAAGCTCACCTTTCATTTGATATTAATAAATAATTCACATAATTATATATTTTGTGAAATAAAGTTATTAATTCTATAACAGGGTAACTCAACATTGTATATCATGTGTTCCACCGTCTATCGGACAACAAAAACAGTAGAACCTCGTTAATACGAATCTCAGGGAACCAAAAATTTGGTTCGCGTTATCCGGGATTAGTACTATCCGATAATGAAACCAAACGTCAATGGTGCAGTGTTATGAATCATGCTTCACATTAGATTCTTAAAAATTATCGTCATTATTTATTTCACCATGCATTGATAACTTCCACGTCCGACGTTAACTTTGATAGACACACGTCCACCCTCTGATTTGTTTTATATGCCCTGGCGTCATACCAGTTGCCGCGAAGAATTCTGGATTGCTTAATGTAGAACAAGAGAAGCTAATATTCAGCAACAGAATATAAAGATTCACGTGGAGATCAAAGCCAATTGCATAGAGACTGAGAGCATCAATGGCTGAATTCGGGGGACTCTGCTTACATTTAGCAACGAGTTTTCATCAGTTGTTGAGCAAGAAGCTGCAATTAAAAAATATGAACAAGAATCGAACACAAATTTAGTGAAATTCAGTTCAAGATCTATAGGTGGTGTACGGAAAAAGGGGATTAAAACGATTTATCGACCCTAACCTTGAATATGTAGAAATTGACTAAGTATGCATCAAATTTGGGATTTCAAATCCAAATCGAAAGGTATCCGAAAAAGTCACAGGTGCGTCAAAAACGTTTACAATAAACACTTAACTTAATTTACACTATCTGCACAAGATAAAAGTCCAGATTAGTGTTCCCTAATTTACTCGAATGATTTTGGCCAGCCCTGTCGCGTTTATGCTCTGAATTTATTATTAAGTACCGAAAGGTGCTTTATGCTTTCTGTGTGAGGAAACGTGTCTGTCTGTCTGTCTGTCTGTCTGTCTTTCTGTAATTCTAACGCCTCCGAGGCTATGAAAGATTTTCAAAATCTGTTTTCGTCAGTCGATGAATATGGTAAATGGCACGAACCAATCACAAATATTATCTAAATCGGTTCAATAGCACGTGCACAAATGGTACCTTCACGACTCCACCTAGCAATTTTCAATGGAGAGATATATTAAGTAATATATCAAACAAATCGTAATGACGAGATAGAAGCGGATATTAATTACTATTTTCGCCAATTGATAAATATAGTTCCGGGAATGAACCATTTTGAAAATGGTTGTAATCGAAATATGACACATACTCTAATGGTACCCTTATGACACCCTCAAAAATTTTCAATGATAAGACATGGCATGTAATATATCAAACAACTTGGAATGATGTGTCATGAATTAATATAACGTAAAATTAATGGCAGTCGTAATTGGTTCTAAGGAACCTGGTTTAGTGGAACCATTATGTTTCATTGGAACTTTCAATGATAAAATATATCAAACAACTTGGAATAACGTGTCATGAATGAATATAACGTAAAATTAATGATAGTCGAAATTGGTTCCAAGGAACCTGGTTTACTGGAATCATTATGGTTCATTGGAACTTTCACGCTAAGATATGGCATGTAATATATCAAACAACTTGGAATGATGTTTCGTAAATTAATACAATGTAAAGTTAATGATAATTCAAAATGGTTTGAAGGTAGGTGGTTTAATGGTATCATTATGGTTCATTAGAAACTTACAATGTTAACATAGGGCGGTTACAAAAATGGTTCCGCGAAAGGTTTAGATTTAACCTTACGGTACTTGGTTATGTCATTCCTTAATGGTTTATTTAATCAAAACTACTTAATAAGTATGTTTGCCATATTATTGAAATTATTCTGTAAGAAATTCACGCGGGAAAAAAGCCCTGGGGTCCTGTTCCGGCCATGACGACACTGAACGTAAGAAATATGGCTGTCGTTAGGCAATGTTCACTGGTACGGGACTGCAGTGATGTTTTTTCCCCGCGTGAATTTCTTAAAAAATTAGTCTATTATATGGTAAATTCTCCTTACAGACAGCGAGAATTTCAACCCTCTGTGACTCAAGCAATCCCAGAATTCTTTGCAGCAACTTGTTTGACATTTATGACGTCAAGCCATAAGTAAACCAATCAGAGGGCGGACGTGTCTCTATCTAAAGCACTGTATATCTTTATTTTTAATTTTTATTTACAACATCCCCCCGATTTACACTACCCTACAATAAAGGAACAGGCAGGTAGCATAAAGAAAAAGGAGAAGTAATTTTTCATTTTATTTAAAGGGGACGTCTAGCTAAATATGACGTATGCCTAAATTTAGCAATCTTAAAAGGTATCCGGATGGTATAATTTGTTTTGATAATACACTGGCAGCAAAAAAAAAATGCAACACATTGAAGGAGTAGGTCAGTTTTAATGAGCATACAACATATGATTTAAATCTCAACACGATAGAATTCTGGTATAGGGTTTCCCAAATGTCTCATTAGAACAATTTAATAACCCTTCACGAGCATGAATGCAGGCCTCGGCTCTTGCATACGGATGCGGGATATCATCCTGAAAAACACTGTTCCAAGCGTCCAGAAGCTTTTGACGAAATTTTGCAGGTGTTACGGCTGGTGTGCTGCGAAAATGGATGTACCGTCCCATCATGTCCCAAACATGCTCAGTTGGATACAAGTCTGGAGATTATGTTGGCCAGGGAAATCCGAGACACACATGTTGGAGAGCTTGTTAGACAGTGTGTGGGAGTGCATTTTCCTGCTGGAACCAGCACATTATCCTCTAGTTGCAAGAAAAGCGGGAGAGCGGGCTCAACAATCTCCTGGACGTACTTAGCGCTGTTCAATGCCCCATTTACAAACATTAAGGATGAGCGCGAGTTGAATTGATGGCACCCCACACAATCACATAGACGAAGGCACTATGGAAGATGTCGCTCTCACTGGTGTGCAGGAAGAATCTGCTGTCATCAGGTGTCATCATTGAAGACACGTACCCCCAATCAGCTCGCCAGTCAGCTCTTTGGCGACACCACTGCAACCGCACAGAACGGTGTTCTTGCAGAAATGGTAGTCCGGCTAGAGGTATATGTGACTGCAATCTACTGTAAGTAAACGGTCTTGATACGATTGGTGCTACTCTGGCCCTTATCTCTGCTGTGGATACTGTGAGGGTGTTCAGTGCTTTCCTTACAATCCAACAGTCTTGGGGTAGATCAGCGGGCCTCCGGAACCAGGTCTCTTCGTGTGAGCACCTTATGTAGAGTCACCCATACAAACACTACGAGTCATCATAGAAACATTACATCCAATGTGGCCTGCGATTTACCAATAAGACTATCCAGCCACTTGAAGTCCCACAATCTGACCTCTGTCAAACTCCGATAGTTGCACCCGGGAGTACGTCTGCATGTGTAAAGACTATTCTAGTCGAGGGACTTTTAGGACACCGTGTACCAGGATCCTGTGCACATATTGTGTTAAAATTTAAATCTTAAGTTTTATGCCACCTACACTATGCTCTTGTGCAATTTCATTAAAATTAACTTATTCCTTACATGATTTTTGCGGCAATGTAGAGCGATAGTAATCCGTAAAAGTTGGAAATTATTAGGCACTCTTTGATACATGGAGAGTAGTTGCGGTGATGAGACCTGATGACGCGTTCAACAGGCATCGCTAAGGCTGTATTTTTACCTATTGCAACTGTGCTTGTGAAAAGCTGTATAAAAATAAATGGAGAAAAAAGTTTGATACAGCCCTACAAGTTTGAACCAAAGTCCGATAAACAAAACGTCAGCAGCGACTAAAATCTAGATAAAATTTCATCGTATATTTGAAGCAACATTGTAATGGTGTTAATGCGCTGCATGCATTTTCTATGAATTTCGGTGTGAATAAAGTGCTGCTTCTGTCCTATGTATCCTCCTATACGAAGCATCATCGATCGTGTCACAAATTACCTCTGCGAGCAATAAAGTGGGTTATGTTTTGGTTTTTGTTAATTACTATCGAATATTTGGAAGAAAATTCTTGAGGATCTAATTATACAAATTATTAAATACAGTGGGTGCCGCTTAATGTAATTACTTTGGGACCAGGCCAAATAGATAACAATAAATGAATGATAACAATAACCGAAGTTGAGATAAAGAGGTGTCGGTAAAACTTTACAAGTTTATAGAGGCTGTATTACATATTACTTACATACATGCTACAGTAATAATCAGGATTAATACTGTATTAAACAAGAATTAATGAAGTATTAAACAAGAATTAATGAAGTATTAAACAAGAATTAATGAAGAATTAAACAAAAAAATTAAAAAAAATTGAAAAAAAAATTCTATTCTTCTATGGGCATTCTTCAATGGCTCAACCAAGTGAAAGTCTGAGGGCGCTAGGTCAGGGCTGTAGGGTGGATTGGGTAACACTGTCCAACCCTGTTTCGTGATGTGTTCCGATGTCAGGTGTGATAGCCGAGGATGGCCGCCCTGACCGCGGCAAATCTTGGAGCTCCGCCGAATCGCTTTCTGATGGCCTCACCCTCTGTGCCCAGCGACTAACCGTACTTCTGTCGACTGCTGAAGCTCTATAAACTGCACATAAACTTATGTGAAAATTTCCAACCGTTTCTTGCTCCGCAGTGAGAAATTCAATAACTACACGCTGCTTATAACGTACATCACTGACAGACGCCATGTTGTTCCATTGCTGCACGTACGCTATCCGTCAGAAGAAACGGAAATTTTGCGCGCGCACTCCGAAAACTTCAAAGAATGCATATCTCAAGTTTCGCATTCGTACCATTGTTGGGGGCGGAGAAAAAAATTGTGGTGCATTACTTTCTGGGCTACCCTCGCATATTCTATTAAGTTACAACATTTTTTTTCAAAGTGTATAATTACACAGGTTTACAAAAAATTTTTTTTGTTTGGTGCCTAGATTACATCTGTTCTGATTTTGATTACATCTGATGAGTTGATTCCAAATATGAAAACAGTTTCTCTCTATCAGCTATAATTTTTGAGATACAGCGCCACTAACTTAATGCGCTTTTACTATTTGTTATGGTACAGAGGTGCGACGTTGATATAATAGGTTTGGGAAAAAGTTCGTGGCGTTTTTTTCCCGATACATGGCCATGAACTTTACTAAAAAAAACCGCCATGATTTTCAGCGCCATAATTATCTACGTTTTCCTTAATTTAGAAAATATTGCAAAATTTGACAACTCTGTATTAGCCTACTTCTAGATTGAATGTGTGTAAAATTTGTACGGAACACTTAAGGCAATGGACTAATGGACAAAGGAGAAGTCTGAAATATTGTGTGCCGATGGTTTGGAGGGAACCCAGAAACCACATTGATGACTGCTATTTCTGTATTGTGAATATTATTGGCATAAATATTTCGAAAAAAATACGTGATAGAACAAATATGACTTTATTTTTGAATTCTACATTTGAAAATTCGCCGGTGCCCAAAATGTGTGTTGACCTGTGTTATAATTTCCTAAACTGAATCACTTGTGTTCAGGAAGATGGAAGATTATGAGGAGTTGAATAAAATTTGGCTTGTGAAGCATTTTCAGGATAAGTCTACAATTAAGAGTTCATCTTCAATGTTGTGGCTTTTGCGACGCCGTAATTCAAAACATTTTGTCCTTTGATAGATATAATTCACTATAAAATAAAAAAAACAATAATTGTTGGAAAGGAACACAACTTCTATTCGCAACTTGGCTCGTATGCCACCTATCTCCCAAAACTTGGACGGTTTACTGGAAGCACATAGCCCGTTAATCGTTCCAATTTATGCGTGTGTATGTCCATTAGTTTCGGAGATAGGTGCTCGAGACAGATCTGGATTATTAAAATTTAGAAAAATATTGCCTTATTCAAATATTGAACATAAAAGAAGTTTCGTGTTTACAAAATTCTTCCCATTGGCTAGATACTGGATGGGCGATCATCAGTGAGATACGATCTTCTTCACGGGGGGCCCCCCCCCCCCCCGGGGGGGGGGCCCCGGAGTCGATAATCCAGGTCCATCCAGGGAACCAACTCGTCGGCCTTTGGCCATACAGGCCCTGGATGGACGTATTGGATTACAATATATATATAAAAAAAATAATTTCCCATGAATTCAACTGATTTTATTCACTTTAGCAAATTATAATTATACATTTAAATTTTTTTAACTTAACCCATTTTCAACTTATCAAAAATGAGCAAGAAATTGAATTACGCAGTAAAAGTGTTAATATATTTGGAAAGTTTTACAACTTAATGGAATATTTTTGTAGATATTTATACATTGTAAACACGCATCACATAGTCTCCAAGTGCCACGCGTTTAGAGGGACAGCCCCACATTTCTTAAAGCAATCCCACCGTCCCGCAAGCGATAACTAAACGTCACACTTTCAAGTCTGTATAAACTATTTGTCCAGCAAATGACGTGGTCTGTACAGCATTTTGAGTCTTTGGTCCAGCGGAAAAATGTGAGGTCTTGGAGGGTCTAGCTTCAGTATATCTCTGCTAAATTATTTTTGGGTAATAATTGTGAAATTCAAAAGTTTTCTACATTTAATTGTATTTTCATGTATACAAGGAGTTCTCGAATAACGTGTACAAACTTGGGGGGAAGGGTGATAGAGGGATCACCCTAATCTAAGCAAAATTTCCCTATTTTATTTTTTCTCTGAGGCATTTGTCTTTGAGATAAAATATGTTGGACGTCGCGTTGACGTAATATGCCACTCAACCCGTGCTTCTGGAACATGTCAAAATCATGGTCAATCATGTAATTAAAAAATAAAAAGAGCAAAAATACATTACATACAGTACAATAATGTGTCTTGTTTTTTATGAAACATGCAAATGTTTTACATTAAGTGTTCAAATTGGCTCCCTTCACAACGTCGCAGCTTGGACTGACGTACACGTTCAAAAGTTCCTGGTTCTTCGCGAATCTGGCGCAGCTACGGCGATTCATCGGTTCCCACTGGTGTCTCGTATACTAATGTCTTTAAGTGTCCCCACAGAGAAATCCAAACAACTGTTTCCTGCAAGTAGGATTTCAACATTTTTTATCTCAAAAACAATGCTCCAAAGAAAAAATTGAAAGAGGGAAATGTTGCTTAGATTTGATCCCTCTATCACCCCCCCCCCAAGTTTGTACACGTTATTCGAGAACACCCTGTAGATTAAACCTCTTTTCAGCTGAGGTTTAAACCTCAAAATATTCAATAATTTATAAAATTATTTGAAGTTTTAAGTAGGGCTACTTGTAGTAGCATTATAAATTGTAGTTATTTTTTTTCTTTTAATATTTACTGAATATTTACACATGAATAACTAGTTTTGTTATTACTGTTAGTAAAGATTTTTTAAATTAACGGATAAATTGGATAACGCTAGGAACTTAAATGAAAGCAAACTTTAAAGTATACTTTAGAGGCCTCTTCAAATGATGGATCAAGATGAGTGAGTAAAAGACAAACAGCTGTTGGAGGGCCCACTGAAATCTCTCGTCTGGCTGCGTCAACAAATCATTTCCAGATGGTCACCCGTCACCCTACGCAAAAAATATCCGTACACGTTCTTCCCCTTTAGATCAAGACTTCTCTGCTAGAACTGACTTAATATCTCAGCAATTTTGTTTAAAATCATCGGTAAATTGAATTTAATACAGGAATATATAATATTCAAATAATCAAAAATACTCGAGGTAATAATTTTTGATTTTAAAGTTCAAATAATAGAAATATTTTTAGAATTTTTTGAAGAATGAATAATGTCTTAAAACTTTATATATTTTTCTCGTATAATTTTCGCATAAACGTCTAAA
This sequence comes from Rhysida immarginata, assembly GCA_023313115.1. NCBI lineage: Eukaryota > Metazoa > Arthropoda > Chilopoda > Scolopendromorpha > Scolopendridae > Rhysida > Rhysida immarginata. The sequence continues at coordinate 3,814,643 of JAHWFO010003124.1, forward strand.
ATGAAATAATAATAATAAAATGAATATCTATCTTTTAAAAAATAATTTATATATCAAAGTGTCTCTAAAGTTTTATAGTTAATTATGAAACCCATTTCTCAAAATGATACCAGGATGATTTTTTTTAGTAATATCTCTGATGAAAATTAAGACTTGCCCAATTTTATCCCAATTAATTTATATACTGTGGGTTTTCTTTGAAGGGGGAATCCTGTGGGAGTATCTCGTGCTAGAATAACCTGATTAGAAAAGGCTTCCTCAGCCAAAATGAAGATGTGAAAGGAGACCCTAAAATATTCTCTTTGATTGGCAGGCAGTGCGGAAAGCCATTCGACTCCTCACCTCCTCCTCCTCTTCCTCTGCTCCTTTTGATGGCCGGGGAAGTGGTTGCCACCCAGAATGTGTTTGCCTTTCAAGATATCAGATAACCTTCACTGTGGTTTCTTTAAAATGAAAAACGGTCTTGTTTATTATTTAATTAAGACAAGACGATCCTAGCGAAATAGGAGATCAAGATTTCTCCGTATGATTAAGACATCGTCATTTTCGCGAAAGAAAAAAATTACTTTTGAGGAACGGGTGAATCGACACAGAGAAATATAAGTCAGCATCACCGCAATATATTAATAATATCGTGTTCATAATAGTTTAAAGTAAGTGTGATTATTTTCGATGAAGAAAAATTTATAAAAATTATAACTCTTGTGTTATATGGGAATTTCTCTTATTGAATGAAATATAGCTTTTTATGCACAGCTGATTGAATTACATATAAAGAATCATTAATTTTAATTTCTATAGCAAAAATTATCCCACATTACTCGAAGCAATGAATGATCAATGCAGTTTTAAAAGCCAGAATGAAAAAATTCAGATATATCCAAAAACAGTATTTCCTCTCAGAAAAAATAATTGCTCAACCATTTTTATCGATCAAAAACAGTACCAGTTTTTGATTACGTATACCATCTCAACCATTTTTTGATTACGTATACTTTCTTAAAGATTGGAATATTACGATCAGGCAAAACAGTAGGACCACTTAGCCCCATCTATGCAATGGCTCTGGGCTAGAAAAAAATCGAGTCTGCTATATCAGTTTTCGTAACGGTGTACAAAAGAATTTAACAGCAATACCTGACTTCCATGAAAACCAAATTATAATGGTCAGAGCATATCCAACAAAATAGTATCGCTAGTGGGCGGTGTTAGAATGTCTTAACAAACTGTTTAGCGATCATTACTAAAAATGTACTGATCACTGTAAACCTCGTCTTTCACAGTGATGGAGATGGCTTCTATCGGCAAGACAAGGAGATTACACTGTTAGAGTTGTCAAAGAATGGTTCACAGAACATGAGGAAGAGCCACAGCTATTTACGCGGCCTCCAAATTCCCCTGACATGAATTCAATCAAGCATTGGTGATTTCAATTAGAGAAACGGGTTCGCAATGCATCACCTCAACCACATAATTTGTAGGAGTTGAAGGATCAGGGATGTTCTGGTGTTATCGTGGTTCCAACTGTCACAGGAGATCTACAAGATCCCATAGCGTCTATGCCTCGATGAATAAAGGCAGTTTTGAAGGCGAGAAGAGGATCAACATCATATTACCTGAGTTAATCATATTCACGTATTAATGTTTTGGCTGGCCTGCGTCTTCGAATAAAAAGCAAATTCACTTTCGCTAATGGTGATGATGATAAAAAAAAATTCAGAAGTAAACAATTTTTAAACTGAAAAGAAAAGAATAGTAAACTGTAGAACTTTATGATTTTTTTTTAATATTTTCTAACTTTTAAAAACCCTAATCTCCGTAGGTTTAGGTGCATACCAGTTATTTTTTTTCAATTTTCGAAAATATTTGTGTTTGGAGCAAGAAAAGAATTGATATTTAATTGTCGTTTCAAATAAACTCACTTTTAAATACAGGCTGTCCCAAAAGTCCGGTCTCATAGGGAATACCGACATTTTTTCTATTGGGTACTTTATGTCTTTCTATGGGGCACAGCACGCCCCCACGGTCAATCGCAGATCTCCAAGACAACATTCGTGCGGCTTGCCACACAAACTTATGAGGTTCAAGAAAGGCATGAATTTGAACATTTGCTGCTATCATGCTTTTTATTACTTGAAACAAAAGCTATTATGTCGCTGCAATATACTTATTCTTCCATGGATATTCTCGATCTGCAACATTTTAATAGTCCTTATGAGACTGGACTTTTGGGACATCATGCACAGGGTGTTGCAGATAACTACACAACCGTATAACGGGAAGCCCACTCGCTCGATTGCAGGGGCCGGCTCGGTCGATTGGGAGAATGGAGGGAGATGAAGGTGGCCTGCAGCAGCCAGCAGTTTCCACAGTCGGGAAGGGGGGATGAACATCAAAACTGTCATGTTTTTGATAAAATTACCCAATAATCATTTGTTGTCGAGCCGGCCCCTGCAATCGAGCGGGTAGGCTTCCCGTTATACTGCCCTGTGATTATCTGCAACACCCTGTAATATATTAATTAAAGAATAGTTTTTCATCGAATAATCTCAATACTAGTTAAGCTACTAAGCTCACTTATGGCATCTCTGAAATCATAATATATTTCATAACAGTATATTACCAACATGTGATGGTATCCGAAAGTGTTGCCATAGAACAAAATTATGTTCAAGCTAAAATATTTTATGAAATTGTATATTGTGCACTTGCACTTTGTTTTAAAATTAAATATCTGAAGGATTTGAGTTAACGAAAAAAAAAACAGAGAACATGGAAAAATGCATAATTCAACAAATTTGAAATTTGTTGCAAAGACTGAGAATGGCTTTTGAAAGCATAATAGAGAAAGTCGACAAAAAAGTTGGCGCAAAATGCAGTAGATTATTTGCGTTGCATAGTAAATTGAGGCGGGCGGCAGGCAACGGGTGGCGTTATCTGTCGACGGAGTGGAAAGCAATTGTTCTGCGGTCAAAAAATACGATCGACAAATTGTCGCCCCAAAAGAAGATAAATAAGGCACCAACGGAGTTTTCACCGACCATCTTTCGCCTTCTAATTGTTTTAGCTCCTGGTAAATCATGCAAGAATTAAGGGAAAAAATTAACTTTTTTAAATGCACATTCGAATGAGTTGTTTTTCTTTTTTTATGTGTCAATAGATTATACTTTTTGACATTATACCCTCACAATTGCTGCTGCTGATTCGCACTTTCGTCGAGCAAATTCAAATAAATTTAAATTCTCATATATAATGTATTTCGAGTTTTCCTGCAAAAAACTTCCTTGAGGGAAATAAATAGGTCTATTCGAGACTAAACTCCCCTAACATAGTTTTTTTCCAGTGTAACTAAATTTTTATTTTCAGTTCATAAACGGCAAGGAAGTAGAGTAGGAAAAACAAATCAGAATAAACAAATGCAGTTCATTTAAATAAAACATTTTCATTCCATTGCATTTTAAGCAGCATTTCAATTACAGTTGCAATTGCAAACCAGGAAGTTAAAGGCAGATGGTTCATGCTCCCAACTTCTACTTTAATGTGATATTTCAAAATTTATGAGCATCATTCATCTTAGCTTTTTAGAGGGCCTCAACAGCTATCATATAGCAAAACAAATATAGACGCACATTGTTTGTTCTGGTAGCTCTCAGTAATATATCCAAACTCATTCTAAAAGAAGCAAATAAATAAATAAACGCGGACTTAATGTCACCATTCGTAAATATAAACATCACTTTGGTCTATAGATCTATGTAGTGGGATGGTGTAAATAATTAAGTGATTTCGAACGGATGAATGATTGTGGCTGCTGGAAGGGTTGGATGAAGCATCTACTACGTTGATGTAAAATTGTCAAGGGCGTAAAAAGGGGAAAACATGCATCTTGAAACCCCTCAGTTGGCAAAAGAGGATGATTGATGCTAGCGGCAACTGAATGCTTTCCAGAATAGTAACGGTCATCCGAAGGGCTACTGTGAACAGATAACAGAGCTTTCAATGAGGGTACAGAGAAGAATATCGAAGAACAAACAGTATGGAGCCTGGGCGTAGCCAGGGCTTATGGGAGGGAGGGCGGGATATCCACTAGCTGGAGGGGAGAGGGACAAGTCAAATACATTTGCGAGAAAACTTACGTGACAAAAGTGCATCAAATACCTGTTCCACCTTTGCCCCCCCCCCCCCCATTGGCTACGTTATCTCACTCGAGTTGGCTATGCAGGGCCGTAGCCAGGACGTTATCTTGGGGGGGGGGGTCGATTTTCAAAAATTACGGACCTTTTTTCAAAAATTCAACTGAGTCGAACCTTTTTTCAAGAATTCCACTGAGTCGGACCTTTTTCCATATTTGGGAGGCGGACCTTTTTCAATAATGGGTTGGCCGTCGACCTCCCTCGAACTCCCCCCAGCTACGGGCCTGCTATGGTATCCCTCATGGTATCCCTTATCGGGCCGTAGCCCTGTAGAATGATTTGACTTGTTAGTCCATTTACGTTAGTACAGTAGTCTCATCTTTCTCAGGTCCACTCCTTATTTCTCATAAACGTGATAAAGATAATCGTCCAATCATGTGCATTTTGTTAAATAGCCCACCTTCCGTCTGCTATATTATTATGTTGCATTTAATAATTATTATTACCTGGGAACCGATTGGCGACGAAACAATTTTGTAATAAATACTGCATCTTGAAAGAAGTTTTCAAATAGATAAGTTTACGGATATTCCCAAATAATAAAGAAAGAAAAATTCATCTTGTCCGCACAGGAAGTGGCCCTATTCTAGATTAACAAAAGATCCTCTTCCCAAACTTATTTGGGATATGAAATCCATATTGAGCTTTTGTTCCAGTTTAGTAGATTTTTCTATTGGTCGTAATCTTGCCGTCTCCAATCCCAGTATTCCCAAATTATACGCCCTCCCCAAAATCCAAAAACCTAGTAAACAGATGCGCCCCATTGTCTTTCTGTGTAGACAAGAGGAGTTTTTTCTTTTTTCATCACAACTATCCACAGTTACTTGCTTTTTCATTCCCAAATACGACAATTTTCTTAAATTTTTACAAGAAACATTCACGAAAGGGTATTCCACGAACCGAACCAATGACTTTAGTAGTATGAAACACGATTCCAGGGGATTGAAGTTAATTTCTTATCAAGTGGCTTCGATGGATCAAAACAAAGCCAAAGTGAGACGTGCTCATGCAAAGGAATCAATCATCCAGAAAAGATTTTTAGTTTCAGACTGATGATGATAATGAATGTTTATTTTTATAGTGATAAAAACAGCAAGGGGAGTTCATAAACATTTTCACACGTTCTAAGATTAATATGGGCTTAATTTGATTTTATGAACTTTATTTTATTCCAACAGCTCTGTTTATATACGAGGGGAAGCCAATGAGTAAATTACAAATGATATAGAAATGAAATCAATACGAGCACTGATTTAAAAAATACTTTATTTCTCCGCATAATCTCCCTGTACATTGAAGCACTTGTCCCATCGTTTCACAAGCTCCTCAAAACCAGTAAGATAAAATTCTTTGGGCTGCTGTCTGAACCAGACGGTGCCTTCTCTTTGTACAGCTTCATCGTTGTTTCGAATAAGCGAACCGAACAGCTTCATCGTAGGAAAGTGTTCACCCGAAAGATGATGTTTCAGAGGGCCGAACAAATGGAAGTCGCTTGGAGCAAAATCAGAGTTATACGAAGGATGCTCGAGGACTTTCCACTTGAACTTTCTCAGTATCTCAGTTGTCTTGTTAGCAGTAAGAGGATGTTCACAATCTTCTGGGATTACGAAGGCATACAGCCCTGACTTTGCTCCTCACGACTTCCATTTTTTGGTCCTCTTAAACATCATCTTTCGGCCGACGATGAAACTTTTCAAAGAGAAGTCACCATTTGGTTCAGACAGCACCCAATGAATTTTATCTTACAGATTTTGAAGGGCTTGTGAAACGATGGGACAAGTGCCTCAATCTACAAGAAGATTATGCGGAGAAATAAAAGTAGTTTTGAAAGTACTCGTATTTGTTTCATATCTGTATCTATTATAACTAGCTCCTATCATCATTACCACACGAGAGAGAGAATAAATAGTAATATTAAGTTTAACAACTGATAGATTATTAAAAATTGTATTTTAATTTGAGAAAATTATTTCTGATATGAATTAACATTAATTCAAATCATTCGTTTGTTTTTTTGTATAAAATTTATTTAGGCAATGCTAATTAAAATTTAGTAAAACTTGATATAATTAAAAGAGCTCTATATCAGCATATTTTGTATGGCGATGAGGTTATTTATATTTTTCTTTATTTTTTATATTTTTATTTTTTAAATGCAAAATATCACTTTTGTCTTTTTTTGTGTAATTATTTTAAATATATTAACGAAGATAATAATTGTTTTAAATAAATATTGTTTGTTATAAAATAAATTAGTGCCCTTATGGTTGCTCCCATACAAGCCAAAACATGGCTTCGGGAACACTTCGTTTATTATTATTATTATTATTATTATTTTATAAATATGATATAATTATCCAAATTAATGTATTTGTTTGAATAAAATAGTTGTTTGAGTTTGAGAAAATAAAAGAAAAAAATATTATTATTGATATTGTTGTTTCTTTTGGGCACAAATTATTCTTCTTTTATAACTTACGAATATCTTTCTGAATTTCATAGAAAGAAAAACCATCAAATTCTGGAGCCATTTGGGTTTATTTTTAATATTTCTGTATTATTCAAGCTTCAATTCTTCAGTTCAGGTGCAATTATTGAATGGCAAATTGACACCAAGAAATCTTCATTACACTATACCGGAGAACAAGTCTCGCCATCTATTGACAGTAAATTAAATCTTTTTCCGAAGAACCTTTTGGTTAATATTTTTTGCATCATGCGAATATGAACACTATAGACTCTATAGTATAGAGTATTTATCATCATCTTTATCTTTCATTTTATTAAAAAATTTAATGAGGCGGGTATATTCGGTTATACAAAAAACGAAATTTTGAATGATGTGCAGAGATTTTGAAGCAGACTGGTAGTTTGTATTTTAAGGGTCTTTTATTATTGTTATTTGCTATTCCTTCTTTATCTCATGTAAAATAAACTAGAGTTTAATCATATAAATAGTCTTACTTATGATGAAAGTAAGGCATATTTAATTTTAAGGAACTCCATACTGTAACGTGTAAATTATAATGATAATTGAAAGTAGAGTACGCAGTGGAAATAATTAATTGACACGTAAACAGAGGGCGTAAAAGTAAAATCAAGTATTTATTTACCAACTGAATAAATAAATGAATAATGGCACCTTAAAGCTAAAAATAAGACAAGAACATATCAATAATAAGAATTAGCAAAATCAAATAAACAAACACCAAATGGCGACAAATTTTAGTCTACCATCCAAAATAAAAAGAGGACTTGCTTAAATAGCACATACACATTTTTCACTAGTACTAGTGGATCCACACTTGGATTCTAAATTCAAAAATCAGCTTGAAGATGCAAAAACCATGAGAAAAAGAATAATAAACACTATTCGACGACGTTGCCGGCACTAACACCCATTCACCTTACACATAGATGCACAACACTAAATAATGAGAGCTGAACACTGAACAGAGCTCTTTTCTGAAGCACTCTATGGTGTAAAATATTTTACACATTAAACCTGAGACTATGCTCTGGCAACGTTAACAAGAGACACATCCGAGATAACACACACACACACAAATGTCACTGTCCGGTGAGATTGAAAATTCAGGTAGGTAAACTTTAACGTCGAGCTGCTGCCGCACACTCCTAAATGGAAACAGATAATAAGCACTTAACTAGCTTATAATATAAGCAGGAATAGGAGACGTGCGTCGCCGACAAATACTAGTTGCACTCGGCCAGATGCTTTGACAAAATAATAAATCCATAATGCTTGGTTTAGCAATAATGAGAAATAAAGATATATATATACATATATATCTGTAGATTTAATGAGACACTCTAAATAAGAACGAAGCCTAATCCATCCCTCAGATAGGCATCGAGTCCGAAAGGGCACAGTCCTCGTAAATATGACACGTAGGTAAGCCGGTATGATTTCAGTTCCTCAAAAATTGTTAACACAAAGTTGGCGTTTGGAAACAACTGAATTTTAACGCCTACCAGGCATTCAATACGGTGTCTGAAGGTCCAACGAGGAACTCTATCTCCTTCGCCCTCGTCCTCCATCGAAAAACCTTTGGAGATCACTCTGCCACGTTGGCATCCCGACGACTTCGTATTAGCGGAGTTCTCTTCTCCTTCGTTGCTCGTCGAACATGCCAATTCCCCGAAGCTGGTGGTCGCTGGCGCCGGTTCGGATATAACAGTCCTTCTATCCACCGTATTTAGGCAACCTATCCCGCTGCCATAACCAGTTATTTTTCCATACGGGCTGTCTTTCCTCTCACCGTGATTTAAACGACCTCTCCATAAGGCTCTCTCCTTTCTTCTCTTCTGATCTCTTGAATTTCTCTCCTCGTGACGAAACTCCCGCTCTCTCTCCCGATTGGTCGGGAATTCGTGACGATTTTGACGTCGAGCATCGCCACGCTTCCCTTTCCAGCTCGATGAATAGAAGTAACGAGTGTGGAAAGGGGCGATGACGTCATCGGAATTTTGACGGACGCTCAAATTCCGTGACACATACAACATAAGGTTTTGTAACCTTTCAGGTGTTAGGTGTCATTACCTAATTACGCAAAAGACCAGATGAAATCACGGTATCACCGAGTTAACAAGATAATGCGACAGAGTTTAATATGCAATCGATCTAAACTCACTGAAAATTTGGTGTTTTTACTTTAAAAATGCTAACTTAAAAAAAAAAAAAAAAAAAGCAGAACCACTTAAAATGGTGAAAATATTAAACCGAAATTCGATTCCTTAGTTCTGCTTTAAATCTTGGAAATATTGTTAAACGCTTATTATTGGGACGAACGCTAGATTTCTCTTTTATTACGATTTTTAAATCAAACGATTTCGCAGACCTCAAACCATTCGGAGTTTTAGCATCTCTTTTTGTGGATTTTTTAACTCATTACTGTGAAGGAAAATAAAACACCATAATTTTTTAGATTACTGGCATTTTTGGAAACCCTCTTATAAACCCTGTAAAGAAAATTATATTTGCCTTTTTTATGTCCTACCACCTATTACTTAATGCCTTTGAATCAAGTAAAAAATTTATAACTGTTTGTTTTGTGGTTTTTAACGTGACATTATTAAATTTGTGAATTTTTGTGATTAACTGTTATTCGTTTTTGCTGTGGTAATCGAACGATAGCAAGAATTCATTAACCGTAAAGCAACTTTCACACTTCGACAGCAATTCTATATATTTTTTTTATTATTGTTATCATCATCTTAAATGTGATGGATAAAGCATCTGTCAAAATCACTTGCGAGAGTGTATTTTCTTCCTAACAAATAATTAAGGTATATAGAAATGAAAGGAAAACAGCACCGCCATTCAACAAAATAACCGTTTAATAACCGATGTATACATTTCCGCTACTGTGTAGCGATCTTCAGTACAGACCCTTTCATTTCATTACATATTCTCTTGGTTTTCACACCTTATATTCTCAGTGGAATGACTGGGGATTAAGAGCCTGCATATCTTTTGAGCTATTTTATGCAGTACATTGTATAATCAAGAATCATTTTAATAAATTTTGCAAAATGATTGAAGCACTACAGCAAAACATTCAGAGAACTTGAAGTTAATAAGAAAATAACTCTCGGCAGGGATACAATGAATTATCTCAAGGAATAAAATTTATTTCTGGTCTACAGAAGATTTATAAGAAACTCATACTGAACATTCTGATTGCATTATTCTTGCTGACTTGACTTAAATAATACTTAAAACTGACTGATTTTGAAACTACGGATAAGTTTGTTGATCGCGTCGACGAATCGCACGCTTTAAGTGAAGTGAGGTTTTTAATTGACAAGTCAACTGCAAGAGAAGATCGTCTGATAGTGAGACAAGTCAAACGGTCCCCGACATACTTTACCCATCTTGCCAGCGAGATGTATCTTTCTATATCATCGCGCATAATTGCGAGAACGTTAGCGAAGAGAGGACTGCATCATAAAGTCGATTCTTAAGATGACTTATATTAAGGATTCTGGAGTAGTCTCAACCGAAAATCACTGTTTTATTTTTTTTAATACTAAGTCACTCGAATACGTTTTGGAGCAGTCAGCTACGACATTCGCCGATCGAGAGCATCCACACTCAGACTCCGTCGTTAAGCGGCGCCCCTTCGACTTTGATGATGTAATATTTCGAGTAGCCACTTCCTATGCCAATGCTCCCCTTTGTAGAACAGATGTTAAAGCACAACGTTATATTCAAGAAATCCTACGACCAACCGTGTTTCATTTCCCCTCATGTCTTGACAGAAATGATTATCTACACGCTTCTTTTAGAACTGTTTCCAATTTGGTGGCCGCGGATCACTGGGAGTCCTTAGCATCCTTTACATCAAAACCCAGCTTTTTTGCGCAGGCATTTATAATAAACTCTTCGTTAATACAGTTTAATTTATATCGCAACCTATCTCTCAATCACAGACACTACACAAAGCTACAAAGCTTTCGGTTATTATATGAGTCCATTCTTTAACTTTAAAAATAGGGATCCACAGGAAACCTGTGATTAAAGTTCTTATCACTCTTTAAAATGTTATCACCTGTTACAGATTAAGTTCAGAGCTCTATCTTTTATCCAGTATGTCTGGGTCAAACTGTACATCAGATGCAATCTTCACCATCAAGGTAAAGATTTTACACATGGCAACTTAAGGGTTTGTTGGATTCCCTCAAATATCCATATTTGTATGGATTGCGATCGGACGTGGCTTTAATATAAACAATTAGGACACAATTCGTGCGTCATTAGGGCTCTGTTCCATTGCAAATGAATTCTTTATCTCTTCACCCAGCAGATTGCATATGCAAAGTTTCATTCCGATTGAATGTTTACTTTGAAATTGTTACTATTTTATTTTTCCTTCCTTACATGTACAGCAATACTGTTATGAAATATTAACTGCATTAAAATTTACTTTAATATCTGATAATATAATTCGCTTTGACTGGAATTCTAATTAACAGAATATTTTGAATCCATTTTTATACAGAGCGGCGAAAACTAATTTCCTGTTTGGTTCCTAAAGAATTTCATTCTCGAAATCAAAAGCGCTTGTTTGTGATATTGTTTTCTAAAGCTAATTAAATTTGCATCATAAAAGTTATGCTAATCGTAAATTAATTAAGATAATTAAAATTTCCTACACAAGTTCTTCACGTTTATAAAAACTAAAAATTTTAACGATTTCTTCGAATATCAAGGAGGGATATTGTTATTGCAATTTAAGAGCTTTAAAAATGAAGTCAAATGCATGTATACAAAAGACGAGTGGATCAACTGTATAGAGGTTGATAAATAAATAACACTCTGATGGCAATCCACCTCTTATTCACAACTTGTTTCTATTGCTTATATTTAACAAGACATTATTTTAACATTTTATGTTGACATTTCAAATGTTTTTAAATCTTCTAAACAACCCCTGAAGATGTTTCGGCTGAAATAATTATCGGGTTTTGTGTATTTTTTTTTTTTTTTGCATTATTTAAATAATATTGAATAAACATTGTTTTTTCCTGCAACATAATTCATAATATTATAAAAACTTCTGGAAAAGCCTGGCTCAGTAAAGAATCATCGAAGTCCTCTGTTTAAATCCAACTGCAATATGAAACTTTAATTTAGAAATCGCAGCGGTTTATATGTTTTATACAGACATGTAAAAGAAAATTAGAAACACTACCCAACGTGACATTTTTGTTCTTATTTACTCAATATTTTTTACAAAACACCAAGAATCTAGCAAAATAATTTTTAAGCAAGAAAGCACAGGGTGAGTTAAAGTCGCGCACATCAAAATTTAATGCAGTGAACACGCATTGAGTTTCGATTTCCTCCCGGTAGATGGCAGTGCAGATTGTTTGAAATGAATTTCAATCGGCATTAGTGATCTCGTGCTCGGAGACTTCATTTGTGAAGCGTTTGTTGTTCAAGGCCGCGACATGTTATTTTGCCAGGAACAGCAAATATGCGTCTTTTGAATGAATTTTTGGATTAGCGCGTCATTTCCCGGGGATCATGGCCCCCCCTCCCGATTTCTTCCTATGGGGTTATCTGAAACCACATTTATCCACACACGATTGTTGAACTGAAAACGAACATCACATCAGCCATTTCTAACATCAATACTACCATGTTTCGCAGAGTCTGACGAAATCTGGTAAAACGAACATGCTTTTGTATTCATTGAAAAAGGACATCATTTCTAGCAGTTATTGTAAAGCCTACAGTTTGTCTGCTAAAATTAAAAACCAACATTTCAACTAATCTCTGTTACTTTACTTTCATTTAAATTCTCAAACTGGTACTTTTACGGGCAGCTAAACTTTGATGTGCGCGACTTGAAACTCACCCTGTTCCTTCGTAAGGGAAGCAAAGCCGTTGGTCCCGTGTAGTCGTTTGGCGGCTGCACGTTAAAGAACCCTTGCAAGGTAAAATTTGCGGCCCCTATAACGCCGTCCTGAAATGATCATGGCAGTTGAAAAGGACGTTAATACCAAAATAAACCAAAACCAAACCAAACTCACCCTGTAGAATAAATAATGGAGATAAGCATCTACCATGAACTTTCAAACCATTTTCTGAAAACAGAAGTGTTAAAAATTAGAAATATGTTTGTATAAAAAAGTTTTAGTAGTTTATTTTTATCCCTTTCTTTAAAATAATTTGAAATATTGTTTCTGTTAATTTGTGCAGTGTTTCAATGAAAATATCTTCCTAGGCTACACGCATTTCGACAATTGAATTGCGTTGCTTGCCAATGGCATAAAGTGCCCTCACAAGATAAATCCATAGATTTTCTATGGGGTTTAGATTGAGATTGCATGCTGGCTAATCTTTTAGCAAACAACTGCTAAATTGGTTTTGCCATCATAAGCAAAAGGACCAAAAAAATCCTCCACCAACCTGCTTTGAAAATATTGGTCATGCCAATAAAATTGACAACCATCGCGAGCGTTCAGGAATACTTAGTGGTCGCATGAATGTCACTATGTATCAAGAGTTAATACAAGTTCACCTTCTTCCATCCACGCAACGTAATCTCACAGATGATCTGATCTTCCAGCAAGGCAATGCATCTTGCCATATAGTTGGTGAACCAAAATATCACAATTTTAGATTGGACAGCATGCAATCCCGTTCTAAACTTCATAGAAAATCTATGGGGTAATCTTGCGAGGGCAGTTTATGCCAATGACAAATAATACAATTCAGTTGCTAAACTAACAAGGGAATCCCTCGAACATGTATGTCACAGATTTCCACCAAATTGAAATATGTTACTCATCTGAAGCTACTATAGATGCTTGCAAAATAAGAGAGTGCGAAATTTTGTTTCTTTCAAAATAAACCGCGAAAACAAAAATTTTTTAGCATACATAACCATACAAGGACTCCATTGTTAAAGCGGTTAGGCTATGTGGGGTTCCCTCGTATGTGTGGCCTGAGAAGATATTCCCAATGAAGAACTAGCAGATATCTTTCGCCTTATTTTAAAGAAAGTGAAAAAATAGACTACTAAAATCTTTCTAAAAATTCAGTGCCATCAATGTTTTTAAATTTTTGTATACTTCTGTTTTCAGAAAATAATTTGAAAATTCATGGTAGATGCTTATCTGCATTGTCTATTGGACATTATTGTTATTTATTGAAAAAAACTGATGTTTTGTAAGTGACACTGAGTAAACACACACAAAAATGCATTAAAATTGTGACGTTTCTCTATCACATTTTGAAACATATCAAGCATTAAGAAATACAAAGGATTACGATTCCTTTACACTTTTTTAAGCGATTCTTTCAATAAGTGAGTTTTTCTAATGCCTATTTACGCATTGCAAATTCTTTTTCCTAGCGAAACTTTTTAATTCGGTCGTTTCTATCATAATTTCACTTTCTCAACTGTAATTACTACTAAATATGAAAGAGTACTAATAAATATCTCTAATTTGACATAACCCCTATTAATAAAGATGCTAATGAAAATAAACAATCCCAATTGAAGTGTTTCAAAGTAAGCTCCCAAGCAAATCTAATCAGACATTAACTCCGTTATAAATTCATCAGATGCTTTCCTCGAACACAGTTTTCTTTTACCGTTTAACTTATTTGGTCTGAAAGAGACTTCTATTGAATTCTGAAGGGCTGCAGTTGGGAGCGTTCCTCCGCCGAGTACTACCAGGCGGAAACTCCCTACCCACCGTTCCCCCCTAACTACTTAAAATTCCTCTCTGGTCTCCAATAGTATTTCTCTTTTTCCCCATAGAGGAAAAACGCTTCGAAAGGAGGGTGGGAGAAAGGGAGAGGGAGGAAATGGAGCATAGCGATGTCTAATCCTCAATCTCCTCCTGGATTGTTTATCATAAATTGATAGTGGAATTTGTTTTCAGAGAGGAATGTACCAAATAAAGAGGAAAGAAAAATCAAATTCTTATTTTGATTTATGTTTATCCTTAAAAAGAAAAAAAAAAGAATAAAAAACGCTTCTCCGCCTCCTTCTTTTCCTTTCTTTCTTTTTTTTTTTCTTCCTTCCTTCCAGTAAGGATGAAGGGGAGCGTTGCCATCGAGATCAAAGGAAAGGAATCTCACTTTTATCTCATTTAATAGTGACTTGGTAATAAGATAGCTTTACTTCTGGAAAGCGGGGGTAGAAAATTTTAATCGATGGAATTTAGAATTTAAATTGTTAGAAAACTTTTTTTCCCACTAAAATGCGAACTGAAAATATTATTTTAAATCTCTCTCTGAATGAGAAATTGCTTAATCCCTTGTAAAGGACTCAGACATTATGAATTCTAGTGACACTATTCATACAAGATGAGTATGAACAAAAAGTATTATGATGAGGCCATACTTCTCAAATATTCTTATATAGATTGATTCCGACTTTTCTTAAATATTAATGTGGTAATGGTTAAGTTGTTCTATAATAAAACATGAGTCTTCTCATTTTTAGTGCTCAAAAATTTACCCAATTAGATTACTTTTAGTCTCCTCGTGGTTTGTAAAACTTATTCTCCCACAAAGACATATGTAATTCATTTCTTTGGTAGGAACCGCAGATGTCTGTTAAGTCGAGATTCTGTTTTAGGCGTGAAGTTTCATTAGCAGAGTTGAGGATTTTGAGCCTCGAAGGGAAAAGGATAAAGACGAAGAAGAAATGCCATCCCTGGCTGTAAAAGGGAGACGATGTTTGAGTCGCCTATGAATATATTAAAACCTCGACCCCCGTTTGGACGAAATTCTTCCTTCTGGCAAGTCTCGTTTGTTTAACATAGAAATGCAGATGCCACAAGATTATCTCCTGGCTTGCACTTACAGTTCATCTCATTCCCTTCCCTTTCTGCTTGCTTTATGTATCCACAATCTGTATCTTTCTTCTCCATTTTCCTCTTTCAGCTTCCTTGTTTTTGAGTTTTAAAAAGCGAGGCCATTTATCAAAGAGACTAATAAAGATCAAATATTGTTTGAAACAATATAAGAAATGCTTCATTTAATGTTTCATAAAATGTTAAATTTTATATATTTATTTTCATATAAATTATAATATAATTATTATCCTAATCTTTTTATGTTTAAATTCTATTTCTAGTAATACACAGGGCTTTTTGTTCTATATTCTTTGGGACATTGACTGTTTATGTAGGTGTCACTGGTTATAAGAACATGCAAACTGCATTCCATCTCCTGTATATTTTATCGCTTCAAATATAAATAAGAGGATCAATATTGACTAGCGGACAAGTGTTTCCTCTTCCAAACTTTGGAATGTTTTCTTTTGTTATGGGTAACGATCAATCTTTCATGGGATGCGTTGTCATGGTGGACGAACTTCGCCATTAATGTTTCCAACCTATTTGACGACAACACCGACATTTGGAGGGGGGAGGGGAAGAATGACACTCCGCTGATGTTTGTGTGAACAACGACAAGAACAGAAGGATGTTCAACATTCACAAGGAACATTATTCTCGTTTAGAAGATGCTTCCATTTCCCCCCACATTGCCAGAACAGATTTATTAGTAATAGTTTCACGAGCTTGAAATGCATTCCCTTGCTGATATATTTATTGCGGAGAGATCCATAAAAGCGAAATAATGTTGCTGAGAGCTCATAGTTATGATAAGCAAAATATTCATTATTCCGCTCTCCTGCCAACCTCTTCTTTCTCTTTATGTCTTCCTAAAATTTAATGTTAATTTTTATCCCCTTACAGGATAATTTTCCACCATTAATACTAACTTAGATTATTGAATACCAAATGAGAAGTTGATTTCATTCCAAATAAATAATTGCCAGTCTTTATCAAACAATTACAAAAATAAATAACATAATAATTATTTCATCTCGTTTTCAATGCATGGATGAAAGTTTGCTTTACGCATAATCAATGATGCAAAATATTATATTAATGAAAACAAATAATGGAGTATCTAATGAATCCTTTATTTAAACGGTTTTCCAAATCATACATATTTTGAAGTATTTTTTGATATGAATGAAAATGTTCATGAAATTCCTTGTAAGGACTTAAAAGCTTTATCTCAGAGTAAAGGCACCGGCATGAAAAAGTGCTTCAAATGAGACAAAACCTGGCACACCGAAAATTTTTACCCCTTGAAAGAACCATTTTAATTTCAAAGATGTACGCAGGCACACAATCTATTAAACAGGGGATTTAATAAGTAATAGACCTAATATGATGAGCGATACATGGTTTTACGCTTCGTTGCATGGAATCAATAGAGCAGAAAGCTATCCTGTGGCACTGTTCATTAAAAACCAGAATTCATCTTCATTTAAATATAGCTGGAGTCCATAAATCCGACATTCAATCGTGTCCCACAGATTCTTAATTGGAAAAAGATACCAAGAAAGTACGTCTGCTGATCTACAACGAACTGTTTCCGTCGACACTAATGTCCAATGCTCCCTCTAAAAAAATGTCGCCAGCTATGGATTGTGGGATCTCCTCCGTCGATTAACGTTTCGTTCTTCAGACCACCTTCTCTAAATTCAACTAACGGTTGTTGTATCCCATCGAATTTCTGACAGAATACGGCTCAGAGACTAATAGATTGTATGTAAAATTATAATCTTGAGTAAAGTTATCTGTTGAAAAACTAGCATCTGTTAACAGCACAAAAGTCACTTTTCATGGCCTTGAGAAATTCTCAAAAGTAACTTTATCAGACTACCTCTCCTCTTGTTTATCACATTTTACAATGACAAATCATTGACCGAAAACAGCAAAAATCGCTTATTTGTTTCTCTAAACATACATACCCTGAAATTTGGATGGAGCTTTGACAACATTTTCATGGTGGCGCATTTTCTGGGTAGTGTGTGAAAAACAAGACTTTATTTAAACATTTTCATGAATAATACGAAATAAAGAATATTCATTAATGTAAAAGGGGACAAATGAAACAGCCTCAGTAGAAATTGCACTCAAAATCAATCCCCATGGAAATAACGATTTTTTCCCATGAAATACTAGAATAATCAATTCCTTGGTAATACAACTCCTTTGGTTGAGATCGAAAACATTCTATTATTCTCCTCCTGCATCTCTTCGTTCGAAGAAAACGTTTGTTTCGCATGATTTATTATTACAAAGGGGCAAAAACATGGAAATCACATGTCGAAAGCCTAGACTATTGGTAATTGCGCAGCTCTTCCCATCTAAACAATCTCTGGGTCTAGCGATCACATGAAGACGCTCGTTATCGTGCAGAGTAATCACTTTAGAGCGAATCTTGATACTTTTATGCAATCAAATACAATTATTTTTACTGTGCATTGAATTTCATAATACTTTGCTATCTTGCGGTATCTAACCCAGATCCTCGTTCTATATCAACAGCAGCAATGAACTACGCGCATCCGCTCGTAACTCGTAGCTAAATCATGAAGTCACTTTTTTGACTACCACTCAACATATATTATGGTATCACGATTTTTATAATCTCCTATTAAATTACGGTTCTCTCATTGTATATACGTATGTAGTTGATTTAGAGGTTATATGTATAGACGTTATTAAATGTTTCAGAATTCAGTCCTGCAGAATGATTTTTTCACCATCTGTGTTAGTAATCCACCCATTGCTTTTCATTATGGTCATCAGATTTCAAATCATGTTCAGTTATTTTCCTCATGCGTGACGCGTTGCAGAGCTAGAATCGATTTTTGCAATTTTGTTAAGGTGTTTAACTCATTCATGGGTAGAATTCTCATATCACAGCATGAAAGATGTGTTCAAGTAGTTATAGAAAACATACTTATTAATAATCGCCATTAATAAACTAAGAACAAATTAAAGTTGAAAGTTGATGAACCAAGTGTTTAAAATGAGAATTAACATCCTGTATGAATTTGCTGAATAAACTCGTATTTTATGTTTTCCTCTTTCGATCGTACTAAATCATCAGATCCCTTCAGTCGTTTCAGAAAGAAAAACGTTTATATTTAAATCTTTAAATAAATATATGAATATAGGTTACAAGATTCTAAAGTAAATTGTTTGAACCCGGTGAGTTAATATTTCCTATATAGTCAGATTGACTCTGCGCTAAGATTCTCAGCTTAAAGAACTTTCCTTTAGAACGTGTTAATGGTTATAAAAAAGTTAACTCTAATACAAGTTATTGAAAAATAAATTATTTTGAATATTTAATAATAATTTTGGAGATTGAAAAATTTGGCTGGTATCGTTTCCAGTACCACTCAGATTCAGGCCATTGCGGGAATTCTTAAAGAAACCCTTGGCATCTGCATTTACTAACAAAGTCGAAAACTTTGAAGAGGTTAGCATTTTTCATCGTCTTCTCAAAATCGCTAAAATTATTTCGCAGAATGAATGCCTCATCCAATGAAATTCATTTGTTTTTTACAAATTTCACTAATTTAACAAAATAAAGCACACCAACTTGTCGCTTCTACTTCTAGAAGGGTAGTCAATCGTGTACCTGCTAATTTGTCCGTAGGCAGTTTCCTTAAAATTAAATCATAAACGATCCCCTTTTTATGAGAAAATTATTATTAAGTACTAGTTGTTACCAGAGACAAATGAAAGTAAGAGACTGGCAGTGCCCTATTCATTTTGCTGAGCGCTACTGGTGCCACCGGAAGTGCAGCGATCTCCATTATGGGAATGGCAGAAACGTAAGGTGGCGTATGTTCTCAATGTTATTTCAGCTGTTTTTGTAGATGACTTCAAGAGGTATTAGTAGGCGTAACCTGTTTTCTGATTTTTTTAAAAAAACTTTATTGCATTAACTAACGATAACGTATACTTTTAATTACTTTCAATAGCTGATCAATGCCTTACGAATTTTTAAAAGAGCGCGCACAACTCGCAACTCCTATCGTTATTGTAATAACGGAGGCTTAGCCAGAGACAAGTGAAAGCATAGATGAAGAAAACTGAAGAATAAGAGTTTGGCTTCCAATTCTTACGCCTAATAAGATGTGTCCACTTTTTACGAAGAATGTCGTCCTTTGGAAATCTATTGTGCAAATATTATACCTGGTTATACGAGCTTGGTGCTCATTTATTGAGTGACAGTTGTTTTTTTAATGCATTCATCACAATAAAAATGTTTATCACAATACTTATCTTTATTGAAATATCAATTAGATGTTTATACTTTAAAAAATTTAACAAGCTGTGTCACAAAATTATTTTAAGAAAATAAAAAAAATGTCATTTTAATTTTTGTTTATCTGACAATAATGGAATGTTGATAAAGTCAGAACATTTAAACTGGGAAGATATTTAAAAGTGTTTCTTACTATTGATAAACAAACCTAACATAATTTATCAAATTTTAGCTAATTGATTTTAAAATTTTAAATTAAAAGAAAATCTGGTAACCTAAAATACTTTTAAAAGGTACTCAATTTTTTTTTAAACAAAAAAAAGGAAGAAATAATTCTCAGTTGAATAAAATAATTGGACCAGAGACAAGTGAAAGTAATTACTTTCACTTGGCGCTGATAATAATCAGTTTATTAATCCACATATTGTAATAAACTATTAACAGATTATTAATACACATGATTACTTGTGAAATGAAATATTGGATACTTTTAAAAAACGATTTGTGCAATTATATGCACAACAACTGACAGGCATGTTTTTTCTTTCATAAATTATGAAACAATAGATTCGCGCCAGAACAACAAAGAGGGGTTAGAGGCTCACCCGCGGGGCGAGCTTACTTTCGCTAGTCTGTTATCATTTCGATCTGTATCTGTTTTTTGCTTTTTTCTTTATATTTTTATTAAAAAGCAATTAATTTACGAAAATTCTCATTTATAAATTATAATTTTAAAGTAAATAAAATAAAATATACAGTTCATTAATTATAATCCAAATTATTGTTGATATGTATATTTTATTTTATTTACCTTAAATAAAGGAGAATTTTCGTAAATTAATTGCTTTTTAATATAAATTATAAACAAAAAACAAAAAAAAACCAAAAAAAAAAACAGATACAGATCGAAATAAGAAGAGAGACAAGAGAAAGTATGGTCCTTTGTAATAATAACCTTAATATGGTCCGGTGAGTTATTATTATACTCCATATCAAAGGTAATTTGATGTAATCTGTATATTTTATTTTATTTACTTTAAAATTATAATTTATAGAGGAGAATTTTCCTAGTTAATTGTTTAATATAATATCTTCCTCCTTTTTCATTTAAACTATTTTTTTTTTAATTTATGTTTAAAAATAACTTTACTTATCATCAAATAACTTTTTATCAGACGGGCCGATTTGAATGATTATTTTTTTGTTTAATAGAGCAAGTTTTTCTGGTGGTTACATAGTAAATTCATCGAGATATCTTAGGTAGATATTAGAAAAAATAAATGTTTGCGATTAATTCACATGCATTGCCTACGGCGATCAGCTGTTTCTTGCCAATCCCGATATGGCGGCGCGAAGGCACCACTAGAGGGGAGGTCACTGCCAGTCTCTTACTTTCATTTGTCTCTGGTTGTTACCCGCGGCTTCGCCCGCCCGCGCCATCTGTTGAGGGTAATTACAAAGAAAACCCCAGAAAATGGGGGAGGGAGGGGGGGCGTAGGGGGCTGATTTTTGGCGAGAGAGCAGGTCCTTTATTGATAAGCCTGCTTTGAAAATTTCAAGTCGCTAGCTCAAACCGTCTAGGAGGAGATAGAATTACAGATAAATAAATAAATAAATAAATAAATAAATAAATAAATAAATAAATACACGCAAGAATTTTAGTATATAGACAAGTCCAGATTTAGAACTTGTAACTCCGCAAATAAATAAAAAGTATTTGTGAGAGAAAATGTGTCCTCTCCATATATCCGTTAAAAACCGAAAACATCCGTAAATATAAAAGAATAAACAAACTGTTTTATAGGGATCGAAAATATTTACTTCAATTTTTGTTTTCGTAAAGTAATCAGGGAATAACTCGCTGAAGATAATTTTACTGTGCGTTAAAGATAAGAGAAACTAGAAGATGGTTCAATCAAATGCTACACTTCTTTTTATTTAAAATTATAACCCAAAGCTTTAGTCTTCTTTTTCCTTTCTCGTAGTGAACAATTGGAAGGACGACATTGAAATAGGCGGAAGGAAAGTTAAGTGGAAGATTCTGAAGGAGAAAAAATTCCGACCTCCGGATGTTGTACAACAAGGGAAATTTACATTTAGATGGCCTTCGCCTACTCTGAGTATTTCCTGTGATAGTGCTGTTTACAGAAAAACGTTTCTACATGAAAAACTATTATTCGATTTTTTTTAATGTTTTCGGATCAATTTCTTTTTTTTTTCCTTCAGATAATGTAGACTGGTTCAACTTCAAAAATAATCGTTTTGAAGGAATCGTCTAACGCCAAAACATAACTCTATGTGCGCACCTCAATTTTTTTTAAGTTTACGGAATGATTTTTTTTTAAATGATGCTAAGTCTAGATGTTACTTCTCAATAAAAAAGGAATGAATTAATAATATTCAAGTTTCATTAGTTTGAAGTAGAATGCATGAATTAATAATAAATTCATATTATGTTTAATTTAGAAACTTTATTCTCATATGGAAAAAGTAATTTCGCGAAATTGATAGAATTTTTAAGAAAAAATTAAAACATATAAGAAACCTGAATAAAGAATTCCTGAAGTTTATATTTTATATTCATGATGAATTCCTTGCGTAAACAACCAGAGCATAAATCAAAGGAGATCTATCATAGCTGAATGTTCATTCCCTTGAACCTTACATTTTCCTTTTGCTATGGAAAAAGATTATGGCGCAGATTCGAATATTGGCGCAATAAATATCGATCGTACCGTAGTGATTCAGAAAGAATTTTGTAGAAAGGAAGCAAATGTGGATACGTCTGAACTAGAGAATCAATTCACTGTTCCCTTAAGCTCACTTGGACCGACTTTCAACACAATTGCAAAAATCGTTTGGCCTCTGATTCGCAGGCTTAGATTATGAAGCATAAAGGACTCCATCGCATTTAACGGATTTCTTTTCATACAACTTTTCCTATTCATATAATCATATTTTGGCTATCCCAATGATAAGGTTTAAATTTAGTTAATTCTACCAAATATATGCGATTCTTGTTTCCCCGAATTTAATGAAAACTGACAATATTGAAACAAATCTGTGGCACTTGATTTGCATATGGAATTCTATTGAAAGATTATTAGACGCGCGTGCTAATGGTAATTTCATCAGTCTCTTGATAATTTCACGGAAAGCACGCTAAATGAGGATTGAGTGTATTAAATTTACTTGTCTTTTAAGATTCGGTGCAGTGCTTTCAGGTTAGTCTAATCACATAACCACGTAAAATCATTACTGAATTTAAAATAAATATTTAATAATTTAAAAGGACATCATTCAAATTTAATCATTAGTTCCGGTTTTGAACTGAGCAAACAGGTAATTTTATAAAGAATAAACATGATTCCACTTCTGTTGTTAACTTCAAAATCAGAAAGGAAAAAGATTTTCGACACACGTACAGACTCATAGATTTCATTATTGAAAACGATGAAAAATATAATGAAATTTTAAATTTAGCATATTCCAGTGTTCCTAATGGACAAATTGTTAAAGTATTCCTCAAAAATTGAAATTAAATAATATTGTTTGGTTATTCTAATATTTCCTCTTATCCCCTCTCACTCCTCAAAATTTAACTTACAAGGGAATCCCTCGAACATGTATGTCACAGATTTCCACCAAATTGAAATATGTTACTCATCTGAAGCTACTATAGATGCTTGCAAAATAAGAGAGTGCGAAATTGAGTTTCTTTCAAAATAAACCGTGAAAACGAAAACATTTCAGCATACATAGCCATACAAGGACTCCATTGTTAAAGCGGCTAGGCTATGTGGGGTTCCCTTGTTAGTTACATGAACGAGGAACGTTAATCATTTGCTGAAAAAGTATTGCGTACCCAATAGTGACAATTCTACTGAAAATTCAGGTATAAACCCAATTCTGAACTGTCACGTGAAAGCAATTCTTTTTTCCCATTAAAAGAATAATCTGTGACTGTCTACGTTTTTGGCACTCACTACGAGTAAATTCCTTTCGATGATAATGATCAGCTATCGGTCAATACTGCGCTATCTGGATGAAACTTGGTCCCGGCGTGGTGGTTTTCCGAAACCACACGTCTTCTAGGCTTTTCCCGAACAACCATTTCAAGGCTTTACCAGGACTGGTTAAACAACCAAAAAATAACCAGCCTGTGGCCGCAAACGACTCGTCGATCAAGGAGTAAGCTTAGGATGGGAATGCTTGTTCGTGCGAATAGAAACATCACGACTCGTCAACTAACCGTGGAGTACACCACTGGACCACAAAATTACATCTCTGAACGCACTACACGCCGTACATTCGCAAGGATGGGCTATAACAGCCGATGACCAGTCCGAGTACCTCCGATCTCTACCCAAAACCGCAAAAAAAGTCTCCAATTTGCCCGAGATCACCAACACTGGACCGTCGACGACTGGAAGAAGGTGTGCTGGACGGATGAATCCCGTTCCTATTGCACCATGCAGATGGCCGATGCAGAATTTGGAGACAACAGCACGAAGCGGTTTTCACTGGTGAGGCTGATGGAGGCTCTGTAATGTTCTGGGGAATGTTTTCCTGGCATACTCTTGGTCCGCTAATACCTATAGAATAACGCCTTAATGGTCAGGGCTACCTGAGTATTGTTGCCGACCATGTTCATTCCTTCATTGCTACTGTGTTTCCCCCATCGGAAGGATACTTCCAGCAGGACAATGCTCCGTGTCACAAAGCTCGTATCGCCATGGAATGGTTCCATGAGCAGGATAATGAATTCAACTTATTCCTCTGGCCACCACAGTCCCCGGATTTGAACCCAATCGAACATTTTTGGGATGAGCTGGAAAGGGTTATTCGAGGCATGGATCCACCACCTTCCAATAAGCATCAACTGGAAGCAGCTGTTGCATCCGCATGGACAAACAATGCTTCCAGCGGCTAATTGAATCCATGCCACGGCGAATTTGTGCTGTTATAGCTGCTAGGGTGGCGCAACACAGTATTATGGGGTGTTCCTCATAAACTGGCCACTCAATTTATTATTTTAAATCACAAAAAATGTTTACAATCTGCTGACATATTTAGATAATACATACCAAAATATAAATCTTCTTTTCCCAGAACATATAGTGAACATACTTAAAAATTAAAATAAAATAAAATAATTAATCATCTAGATACGTATTATGGTAACCATCTTTCAGTAGGGCGAATAACTAAATTGTTTGGTAACAAAATTTTTATTTTCATACCATCCTTGAATTGGTGTGTTTGATTAGTTCAGGCATTTCTGACACCTCCCCCCCCCCAAATTGGGGGAATGTTTTGTTAGTATTTTGTATGTCAACCGCATGTTGTCACCGGGAAGTCTGCTCTTCGTGAGTGGACAGTAAGTTGGGAAGTGCTTTTCGCAAAAGGTTGCTTAACAAAATTGTTATATTCTTTTTCCACAATAAACTTTCTTATTAATTAAACAAAATATTGTTCTCTATTTGCTAAGATGAGATATAAAAGGAAGGAATGGAATAAAAGATAATGTTCTTTTTTTCTTGTAGAGATTATAATTGTTTTTAATCATAGCTAAGCTATTCCCTTAACATCTCTTATTCTGCATATTTATTAGGAATTATAAATAATTCAGTAAATAATTACGGCAATTAATGTATAATAATAAAAATAATAATAATTAACTAAATTATTTAGAGAACAGTAGAAGGACCTCTTGTAAATTATTGCTCAAACTGAAATATGCAGGCTGCATTCGTTGAAGAAATAATAAGAAGTTTACCTAGGCCCCCGAATATTGCAAAAAGAAGAATTTTTTATTTTACTTTTTCCTCAACCTTTCATCTTTCTCTTTTTCTAAGTCTCAAATTCCGTCTATAATTCTTGTGGAAGGAGCAGAGGTTAAGCGGTGCAAACACGTCTATTCGACCTTTGATCTCATTAAACCTGGAGACGGAACTGAGCCTCCAAGATGAACGACACGGGGGAAATAATTTTTGAGTTAGAGATAGAAGAAAATCGGTCTTCTTACTCCATCATTTCCGAGCCGGCGACTACATTTCTGGTGACGGAAGCTTAGCTTTGGATTTGGCAAACGTGGTTCTTCCAACGAACCAAAGAGAAGAGTTGTCAGAACCATTTGCCCCCATTCAACCTCCCCCGCCCCTCCTCTCTCTCTCTACCGCCCCCGCTGCCCCGCCAGCTTCCCGTCTCTCCAAATGCCTTGCGTCAAAGAGAGAATCTAACCAACTCGCCTTTAAAAAAGCACAGAGAATAGAAAATATAACACACTATTTTCGAAATTGAATTCAACTTTTCTTGTACTATTAGCAAAATTTAAACGTGTATTTCTATACTTTTACGATTTTAAAATTAAAAGCTCTTTTTAAGGAAAATCATGGGAAAGAAAATGAGGATTAATGGAGTCATTCATATATATGAAGCGTTTAAAATTTCATAATTAAAAATCCCTTAAAAGGGATTAAAATAATGACGAGTTTAATTTTCTTAAGCAAGTTTGGTACAGCAGGGAGCCGAGCTACTCTTCTGAATGACTCACAGTTCAAATATTGTATTTTTTCAATTCGAATACACATCTTAAACTATAATCTAAAAAATCCTCTCC
The DNA here is from genome assembly GCA_023313115.1 of Rhysida immarginata. Taxonomy (NCBI): domain Eukaryota; kingdom Metazoa; phylum Arthropoda; class Chilopoda; order Scolopendromorpha; family Scolopendridae; genus Rhysida; species Rhysida immarginata. Next base: position 3,841,095 of record JAHWFO010003124.1, read on the forward strand.
TTTGATAAAAGATTGTCTCTGATCCGAACACCAGCAAAACTCTTGCATTAAGAGTTTTTTGGTGGAAGCTCTATCTTTCTGTTATCACCTTGACTTCTCCAAGGAACTTGGCTTACTCTCTTATTTTAAAATTTTTTTGTCATTTATTCTTCTTTACCTATGCTAGCAAATGATAATCGAGCAGGGCTCTTAAAATTTTTAAAAGCGCATTATTCAAATAGTTTCCTTAAAATGAAATTAATTTTTTTTTTGCAATGGTAAAATACACTGAACGACCAATTTATTAGAGACACTTCTTATGGAAAATGGATCAGTCTCTCAGTGACACCCAAACAATGGAACAGGCCGAAGCGGTGTATAAAAGGGATGCATTGGATCACAAGTTGCAGTCAGCAGCAGTATGGGTAACTCCAAATATTTGACTGACTTTGAACGAGGCGTGATCGTTGGAGCTCGACGAGCCCAGTTAAGCATTGCGCAAACCGCGAACCCCCCTCGGGTTTTCCCGTGCAACAGTGTCAAGGGTATTCCGTGAATGGCAGTTATGCCAAAAAAACAACCTCCAACAAACACAACTTCGGACGAAACAGGACCGTGGATGAACGAGGCCAACGGCGACTGACACTAATCATCCACAGCAATAGGACGGGAACCGCCCAACAAAGTGCAGCGCAGTTCAATGAGGGAGCATCCCAACCCATTTCGGAGCACACGGTGCGGCGCACCTTGCACCGAACTGGGTTTAACAACAGGCGGCCAGTACATATACCGTCGCTGCCACCGCAAAATAGGAAAACGCGCCACTGGACACTGGATGAGTGGAAGAAGGTCGTCTGGTCCGACGAATCGCGGCTCCTACTTCATCATGCGGACGGCAGACTGCGCATCTGGCGCAGACGCACGAGGCCATGGACCCATCCTGTCAGCAGAAAACCGTACAGGCGGGTGGAGGAAGAGTGCTGGTCTGGGGGTGTCTTTTCTTAGGACACACTGGGTCCTCTGATACCCGTAGATACACCCCGGAATACGATACACGACCTGAACATTGTTGCCGATCAGGTGCACCCGTTCATGATGACTGGATTCTCTGATGGTGACGGACAGTTTCATTGCATGCTCGAATGGTCTTGGACTGGTTAGAGGATTATGACGCGGACTTCCACCTGCTTCAGTGGCCAGCTCGGTCGCCCGATCTCAATGCGATCGAGCATTTATGGGATGAAGTGGAGAGAACCATTCGACGCCTTCCCACACTGCCGTCCAACCTACACCAAGTACTGTAAATTCGGTATCTATTCCTCCGCAACGGTTTCAAGACATTGTTGAATCCATGTCAGCACGTATTCAGGCAGTTCTCGCCGCTAAAGGAGGCGCAACACGCTATTAGCGGGGTTCTTGTTTAAGTTTAAAATAATATAACTTCAAATCTATTCATTAGATCAAAAATTTTACAGTATACACTAGACTTTTCATTTAATGTTTCACTAGACTAGACATTTCATTTAATGTTTAAAATAGTCTATCGCAACTTTTTGTTACTTCGTTTACTTTTTTAATAGATACGCGCATTTATGTATTAGAATGTATGCTATGATCGTGCAAATTTCTTACGTTTGCACGATAATTTGTTAACGGATTAATTTTTTCAAGTTCTGTTTTCAGAAATATTAGCTTGACCGTATCAACTTTTCAGAATTTTTCGTGGACCCCTTCAAGTCGAATTCACGTGCTAAAACAGTGACTGTATACCAACATAATGGCATGCCCAATAACAATCGATTTGTCAAGAATGAATATATTGTTACTTTCTGTTCATCTTTTAAGCATATTAACATCTGCACGCGCACGTGAAATCGCTTTGTCGACGCACGGTTGCTCAAGTACTCATAATCTATCACTGGTTTTAAAATGTCCGCCCGTCCCCTTCATAATTTCTACATTTTTTGAGGTAGATGGTTGAAATTTGGAATGAGGCTTACTATGGGCATATCTATCTTCATTATTTAGTTTGGTTTTGATTGGTGCACTAGGGACGGAATTACGGGGGTGGGAGTCAGAGAGGACAAAAGTTCTGTGCGCTATTTAGGTACGTAAAGGAGTGGAATTCGGTATCTAGATTCCGCTAGGCAAGATCTACATTACTATGAAGTTTAGGCCCAATTGTTCTAGTGGAGTCGGAGTTGCGGGGGTGGCAGTTACTTAGTCTTTAGAATTATGGCAATATCTAGCATATAATATATCTTTCGATCGGAAATGATGAAAAATGAAATAATATATGAGCTTTTTTACATTTTCTACATACTATCTTCGAGAAAATCATTTTTTTTTTGATTAAAAAACTTAGGGAGAGGTAAAAAGTGTAGATAAAGGGTTAAAAATAGATGACCGCAGGGTCTGCTACTTGCCTTACCCTACTCGGGAAGGGGGGGAGGGGGAGTTAATTTCTTGTTAATAAATGTATTTCTGCTTCACTACTAAAGCGCCTCATTGTAATGTTTATAAGATTTTATTTTAATTTTGAAATTTCTTTCTTTTTTAATAAAAAACAAGTTGCGCATCAGTAAAAACGCAACTTAAAGTTATGTATTTTACAGACTGTTGTTCGTTACTTTCATTACGATTACATGGTTGTCAAATAAACGACCATTAGTTACTTAAATTCGAATAAATAATATAGCTAATTCATAAGTGTTCGCTTTAATTGCATCACTTTCCAACTAAGTGTACGTGTGGCTCATTATTTACGTCTTAAATATGAATTAGCACGGCACTAACAACTATTCCCCGAATTCGACTCCCTCCTGTCTACATTAAATGAACGTAAACAAATTGCTTGTGCTCAAAAGAGAAGTTTGATTTTAATTAAGTCAACTGATCCCTCAAAGGCATCATTTCTGTCAGTAAATATTTTTAAAACGTCTAAGTAAAACGATGCATATATTTCAATGTAATTAATCTTTAAATTTCAAATATAACTTTTAACCATTAAATTTACATTTATAATTTTAAAACAGTCGTAAATTTCGAAACTGCAGTGCGAAGCATTGAGTCATGATAATGTTTTTAAGTGCAACAAATAAATATTTTATACGGTACAAAAACTTTTTATGTATTTATCAGTTGGCGAAACTACAGAATCATGAACGTCCGTAATACTGAGCAAGGGCTTATGATGACTAAAGTAGAGATATAAACACGCGTATCGGGTCTCTAAATATGTCTATGCTTAAGGTGCTTCTCCTTATTCGAATCTGTGTTCACAATGGAATGTAGGGCCACTAACACGGCACGGACAAGCTTTTCGCAGTATCTAAAATCACAAAACGAGGTATTTTGTATGACGTATTACAATTACGTAATGATCCGTAATGATTATTGCATCGCCGTAACGCTTTTTTGGGTCGGAATATTATTCTGAACTGCAGAGAGGACCGAAGCGTTCTGTAGAAATATAGTATGCACGTCGAAGCACAAAAAATTAAACAAGCGTATAAATTACATATTTAATGAAGACTTCGTAAAGCATCATAATCCTCTAAATGAACATTGAATTATTGTTTCAAAGTAATATATTATGAATAAAATTGTGAGTAATAAAATAATTTATTGTAATGGAAAAGAGTTTACTCCAATACAGTATGTTTCATTTGTCTTTATTCAGAAAGCACAGGAAAAAAAAGTTACGTATAGTGGCTAAAATTCATTTTGATTGTTGAATTCATGAACTAAATGAGCTGTAAAACCGAAAAAAATCGCGTGTCTGTGTAACAGTACAAGGTCTTGCTAGCAGACAGCACCGCTATATTTCGCTGTTTCCACAACGTTTTTTTTTTTGAGTCGGATTTTGCATCACGCATTTTGCGGAATGACCTCCAGCCTAAAAACATTATCATGTTAACACAATCTCTGTTAACATAGATATTTTTTCACTTTCCTTTTCCTGTCAATTACGCCTAGCATCTACCGAGCATTATATGTTATGTTCTGATGTCGTTTTATGTTAGTACAAATTATACTGATTCTAAAACTACACATTTTTATTAAAGCGCTTACAATCTTTACCCTCATTTAACAAGCTCAAATCTTATAAAAATCTCACTACACCAACAAAATTACAAATTAAACATCTTATTGGCATACCAGGAATTGCATTATTCATTAAAATTTATAAAACAAAAAACAGACCCTTAAGAGAATTGCGATGATATTAACAGAGGATAGAAACCATAACGAATTTCAATAGCCAAACAGACTGCCTTTTAAGCTCCTGCGCCAATAAAGGATTTCAAAATGTGAAGACGATTTTTATCGAAGCCCCGTACAGATCTAGCGAGCAGTCGAACCTTTGTATTTTCAGTCACGTGTAGCCTATTGATAGTAATCTACAGGGTGATTCTGAAAAAGTGTATGTAACTGTAAGCAATGACAGAGGCGACCAGAATGAACATTTTCTTTTAATACAATGTGGGTCCGAATTTGAACGCTAACTGAGATATGAACAGAAATAAAAATGCCGCCACTAAGATCAACAAGTTGGTAACTCAGGTTCTGCAACGCCTAGAATAATGAATTTTGGAGGAATAATAGGGTGCGTAAAACTGTGTATACAGTTAAAAGTTTATCGTATTCCAACGAGTAGTTTTCGAGTTACGCATCGAAAATCGTAACAGGGCTCACATGCGAGTACTAACCAGCACGTGTTACGATTTTGAATGCGTAACTTGGAAACTACTCGTTGGAATTCGATCAAACTATAACGCGTATACAGAGTTTTATGTACCTATTATTCCTCTAAAATTCATTATTCTAGGCGTTGAATAACCTGAGTTATTTGATTGATTTTTAAACTCTTTGGTTAACAATTCTTGAACGTTAAAAATTAATTTCTCGTAAAAATAAACCTCCCTTGGCAGTGGTGGGATTCGAACCCACGCCTCCAAAGAGACTGGTGCCTTAAACCAGCGCCTTAGACCGCTCGGCCACACTACCATGTTCGAAAGAATGTTTATTATTTATTCATGTAAGAGATTTTAAAATTTGTAATCAAGAATATTACATCGGCTGCTGTTGTTTACGATCGTAAAGATTAAAACAACCGTGTTAATAAATAACTAACCATTACGCTATCTGCACATCCTTTGAATTGGTTAGAGCACTTATCTAGTTCGCAGCTCGGGATTATCTTGCCATTAGGAAAGATATCGAACACTCTTGAGTCATTCTTTACAATACTATTTACTTACAATACCACTGATTGTTTAAAGTGACGCCATTTAGACTCTTCTAGCGGGCGTTCTGGTAATCAGATTTTGACGAAACTTGAGATATATGTAATACAGACCATGGGGAAGAGAATTTTGCAATAAAAAAAATTAGTTCACATTTTGACCGCTACGTCAAAATATGGCATGTAAGAAACTATCTCAGAATTTTTAACTCAATCAGAGACGTTATGCAAATGAGATGTAAAATTAGAAAAGCTTAAAATGACAGTGAAATTAAATGTAAAGTCATTCTTCACGATGGCTTTAGCTAAAAAGGATCGAGCTTTATTGGTGAAGTTTTTTTAACAGAACTGCAAGTATGCTTCTGCTGCACTAAGAGAATATCGACGTTTTAAAAACTTGCGAAATAGGCCTATGTCCATTAATGGTTTAAAAAAGATGATTAAGAAATTTGAAGAAACTGGTGAGTTGAGTGTGCTGCCAGGGAGAGGACGGAAACGAATTGCAAATGAGACTGTGGAAGACGTTGTTGTTGCTGTAGTGGAGAGTGCTTCAAGTTCCCAATATTCTTCAGCAAGTGCCCGAACCGTATCACGTGATTTGTCTATTCCGTGGTCTACGGTACAAAAAGTTTTGCGTTCCATTTTAAAGTGGTATCCATACAAGATCCAGGTGGTTCAAAAGTTGCTTCATGAAGATCCGGAAAAACGCACTGATTTTGCTTGCCAGTTTCTGGCTAGAATAGCCGTCGATAATGCATGGCCATGGAACATTTTGTGGTCAGATGAAGCGCATTTCACACAGGACGGAGTAGTGAATGCTCAAAACTGTCGCATCTGGGGTACTGAAAAGCCGATGGTTGTGCATGAAAAGCTTTTGCACTCTGATTACGTGACTGTATGGTGCGGATTCACTTCACATTTCATTCTTGGCCCCTTTTTCTTTGAAGAGAACACTCCTCAAGGCACTAAAAGATGTTCAATCACTGGTGATCGTTACTGCGAACTTCTGCAGCAGAAAGTCATTCCTGCTTTACAAGAAAGACAATGTTTAGACACTACTGTCTTTATGCAAGACGGTGCAACACCCCACATTGCAGGATAAGTGAAGGAACTGCTTCATACTCATTTTGGAGATGATCGAGTGATTTCGAGAACTTTTCCAACTGCATGGCCTCCTCGTTCACCGGACTTAAACCCTTGTGTTCTGGTTGTGGGGATATTTGAAAGATAATGTCTATGGAGGAAGAATACGGGCTGTCCCTGAATTGAAAGCAAGCATAACACGCCATATCATTGCGATTCCTCAGGAAGCCCTTCGCTCTACTGTGGAACATCCAATAATGCGCTTTGAACATGTCATTGACACAAATGGAATGTACATTAAACAAATGCTCTGATTTTATAAATTTCTCTGTTTCCAACTTGTTTTTGTTATTATTCATGCGCCATATTTTGACGTAGCGGTCGTCAAAATGTGAACTAATTTTTTTATTGCAAAATTCTCTTCCCCATAGTCTGTATAACAAATATCTCAAGTTTCGTCAAAATCTGATTACCAGAACGGCCGCTAGAAGGGTCTAAATGGTGTCACTTTAATTATAACCATCCTGTATTTCAATTAATGATCGTAACAGAATTATATTGAATGTAGCTTCATTTTTGAACTCTTCATTTGTAATTTGACCCTTTAGAGGCGAAAATGTTGAGACGCGTCGGGCAAAATGAATAAGATTGTACTGCTTAATGATTTTTCAATTGAAAAATGGAAGGAAAAATTCTGCGACCCGGATTCGAACCAGGAACCTCGACTATCATGGCCGACGCCTCTACCAATTGGGCTATCGCAGACACCACGGACAGCCAAGCTGTCTCAAGGTGTCTTGTAGACAACCAAGTTGTCACGGTTGAAAGCCCAATGGGAGACGGGAACCTGGCCCGCAGATCGAGAATTTCTCCACTCCAAACCATCAGAAAGTTGATGAACTCACAAGTAAATAATTATAATTATAAACTGGAGATGCTCTCCAAGCATAGGTGATGATTTTTCAATTGAAAAATGGTAGGAAAAATTCTGCGACCCGGATTCGAACCAGGAACCTCCACTATCATGGCCGACGCCTAACATTGTACTGCTTCATCAAGGCACCTTCTTTCCATTTTGTTATTAGCAATGTTTGACTATGTCTCTAATACATATGCAGTATCAATATTGAAAGTTATAGTTATAACATGGGGTTATTATTGATTTGGCAGAATTGAAATTTTCATAATCTCTAATTTATTTTGATTTAAGTTTGCTAGGGCTCTTTAGAATATGAAAATGATAGCCACTTTTACAATATTTTTTAATGAGAAGAAGGAGTGAAATTGTCTTCTATCTAAAGTGGATTTATTTGATCCTGTCTTGTGTAAAATAATAAATGTAAAAATTACTTATTGGGATTCAGATACTTGGAGAATGGTAAAGAGAATTGTGATAGTACACATATTTGTATTTTTACAAGAAAAGTATGTAATAATTAATAATATTTTATATTTCAGAGGTATCAAATGCAGTAGAAAAATGAACATCAGTGATATTCTGGATATTATATTCCACAACACTTCAGTAAAACCTTCGCTCAAGTAATAATTTTTATTTATTTTTTGTCTGAAATATTGTTTGTTCATATTACTAACTATATCTTTTGGCTCCCTTCCAGATGATAATTTCTGCAATTGTTTGGTGCAAGGAGTAACCTTTTCTCCCATTTCTAACGAGCGGAGTTGCACGGAAGATAGTCATAATTTGTTCGCAATTCTCCAAAAATTTAAGAATAATAACAAATGATATTGTACTATTCTATAAGATAAAATTAACCATTTGAACTTTATACAAAATAATCATAAAAATTAATTGTTTCAAAGGAAACAACAAATAGTTTGTAATTATTAAACAGTTACCAATATTGAACCATTTGCAGAACCTAATTATGTATGCTTTAATTTATAATTTTAATAGTCTATCTGATAACGAATCCTATATTATAATTATGTAAATAATTATAACATGCAGTCAAGCTATATTAATCTGACACTTAATAATCTGACAAATTCATCTTCCTAGACTTAATTTTATTTGAATCAGATTAATTAGCAAGCATTTGGCTTCATTAATCCAACATTAAACATTTGACTCCGACACCCATTTCAAGAGAACAAACTCATTAATGGTTATATATTTCCAATTATTAATCCAATACTTAAATATGTGGTTGACGGATGCTTTTTAAAAGAGATGACCCCAAAATAAAAATAAAATAAACATTGCTGTTTCTTTATTAAGTAGCGGAAGAATGGAGCTACTTATTGTTTTCACAATGTCCGTCTGTCTGTCTGTCCGTCCGTCCCCTTCATAATTTCCGCATTTTTTGAGGTAGAAGGTTGAAATTCGGAATGTCGCTTACTATGGGCATGTGCACCTTCACTATTTAGTTTGGTTTTGATTGTCCCACTGGGGCCGGAGTTTCGGGGACGGAAATTAGAGGGGACCAAAAGGTCTAGTCTACACGTATTTATGCATATAAAGGAGTGAAATTCGGTATGCGGATTCCTCTTAGCAAGATCAACATTACTATGAAGTTTGGGCCAAATTGTCCCAATAGGGTCGGAATTGTGGGGGTGGCAGTTACTAGGTCTTTAAAACTATGGCAACATATGGCATGTCATATATCATTCAATCGGAAATGATGAGAAACGAAAGAGGATAGAGCTCTTTTACACTTTCTAAATATTATGTTCGAGAAAATCAATTTTTCGATTTAAAAAATTGGGGAGGGGGGTTAAAAAGTGAGATAAAAGGGTAAAAATAGATGATCTCAGGGATTCCGCTACTTTCCTATACCTTTCTCGGGAGGATTAACTTCTTGTTTCACGAAGTGATTGCAATTCTCTATAAGTATCCGCCTATTATTAAGTAGCGGAAGAATGGAGCTACTTATTGTTTATTAAGTAGCGGAAGAATGGAGCTACTTATTGTTTTCACAATGTCCGTCTGTCTGTCCGTCCGTCCGTCCGTCCGTTTGTCCCCTTCATAATTTCCGCATTTTTTGAAGTAGAAGGTTGAAATTCGGAATGTAGGTTACTATGGGCATGTACACCTTCACTATTTAGTTTGGTTTTGATTGGCCCACTGGAGTCGGAGTTTCGGGGGCGGAAATTAGAGGGGACCAATAGGTCTATCCGTATTAATGCATGTAAAGGAGTGAAATTCGATATACAGATTCATCTAAGCAAGATCAACATTACTGTAAAGTTTGGGCCAAATTGTCCCAATAGGGCCGGAGTTGTGGGGTGGCAGTCACTTGGTCTTTAGAACTACGATAACATATGGCATGTCATATATCATTCGATCGGAAATGATGAGAAACGAAAGAAGATAAGAGCTCTTTTTCATTTTCTAAATACTACGTTCGAAAAAATCAATTTTTCAATTAAAAAATGGGAGGGGGCGGGGTAAAAATTGCGGATAAAAGGGTAAAAATAGACGACCTCAGCGCTTCCGCTACTTTCCTATACCTTCTTTGGGAGGATTAATTTCTTGTTATTTTTAATTATAGTTTTTGAATGAATATCGTTTACATTCAATGCTTGCTTGTTTTAATTCAATTTTACCTTATTAACTAAAATTAACTAAAATTATCTAAAATTATTAATTAAAATACAAAAAGAAAGGAATTGCTAATAACAGGAAGGTGACAAAAGCAACCTTTAAGAACTGCTTTGGCGATTATTTTGAACATGAATTTCGGCCACTTGTTATTTATTATATTATCTGCAAATGGTAATTGAAAATTTTAATTAATTGAAAATTTTAATTCAAAAACTGGTTGGTGGAATAATCAAATAAATGACAAAAAAAAAGTTCAATAAAATGTGAAGCTAATCTTCAAAAAAGAAATGGATATTCTTTAAAGCTAACAAATAGTGAGAAATGACGCTTTTTTTTTGCTATAACATTTAGCAGAATCAAAGTCATAATTGGAAAGTTGCTAAACTCTAATTTGTACATGATCCTTTTTAAACAAAAATATACTTAGGAAGCTTATTATAAATTTGATTAAAACTAAAGCAATAGACCGCAATTAAAATTTGGAATTAATGGCAATCAATAAACCTTTAAATTCCATTGGATTATTAGTGTTGTTAACTTCATTTAATGGTCTTTAATTATTAATCACAGCTATTTCTGATCATAGGTTTGAAAGGATCATGAAGATCTTTTCGGCAATGAAATTTGTGGTCATTCTAAAATAAATAAAAATATGTGGTTATTCACTGTCGTATTGTAATTTCAAGACTGACAATAGAAGGAAATGTGGTTATTGTTATTTAATTTTTATGAAATATATATATATATTTTTTTCAATGACCAAAGGAATTTAATTATATGAAATAATTTTCATTAAAAATTATTAAAAATGTGACTGCGGGAGGGAAGGACCTAAACTCCTTCTCTATGATCTTCCTTATTTGTTTAAAGTGCTCTTAAACTGTACACATTGTAGACTATGATACATTAAGATTTTTGGATACTTCTTCAGTGGTTTGAATAGAATCTGCACGCAGTAGATCATTGTTCAGCTCCATTGATCTTCCTGCATGAGGGACATCAAAGTTGCCTGACCGCAATTTGGCGAATCAACGCTGGAATTTGCGAATATTCAATGCATCAGGATAAATAGCTCAAAAGTTTTTTGTGGCACGAAAATTGTTCCTGTGAAAATACTATGAAGAAAATGACTCGACTCGGAGAATATAAGCTAATTTTATTTTACATATGCAATAAAAACATTGAGGAATAAATGGAATTAATTTAAATATCCAATGAAAAATAATTAAATAAAATAACCAGAATAAAATTAAATAACTAATTAGTTCGTTATTCAAATTTTGAGTAACATCCTAAAGTTCGCGTACTTTGGTTTTGAAAATCGAATATATGAAAATTTTGAAAAA
>JAHWFO010003124.1:3859177-3884587 GCA_023313115.1 Rhysida immarginata
CGATCTGACTCCTCGAATTATTTTCGCTTATTGATCCCCCCCTCCTCCGTATCCCAGTACACGTAGAGTGCATTTAAGTCTGTGTGAAAATCTAGCAACCCAAAGAGGGATCGCAAACATTGTAGCAACTTCACAGGCTATGTAAAATAAAATAATAAACAAAGCTTTGCAATTGGAGTCGTGTTCATAAGCTGCTGCCACAACACGTCCAGAAAGGAAGAGGAACTGTAGGAGGCTCTATGAGGGTTACCTCGCAGAAGAACGGTGGAAGTACGTTATCACTTTGGATGAAACCTACGTTTATCTCAACGATTGTAACAAACCCCGCGCAATTTTCTACTGTTCATCAAAAATGGTCAAAGGAATCTAAGGAAAGATTCTAAAAAGGATTTATGGTAATTGTAGGATACTCATACAATAGCAAGAACACAATCAGAAGAGTGGACGGGAAGGCTAAGGTTAACTCCCTCTGGAAAGTTTGCATACAGGAATGGAACAATGGAGGCTGAATGGAACAATATCAGCCTCGCCGATCTACAGTGGAAGATACAGTGCCCGGCAATAATCCACAACCAGGATCGCCAAATAGAACACGGTCGTTGGTGGAGAAAGGGGTTTTTCTTCGTAAAATTTCTTCTCCAAATCGTTACCATAGACCGTTACTTACTTTATGTATAAAATGTTAAAAGTAAACTCTTTCTCCTTCTGTCAACTTCTACCCAATCTATCTACCCTACTGTCATGAAAATTGGCGTTTGTATTTAGGTTTGCTGTTTATAATAGTAAGTTTTTACCCGCGGCTGAATGAATAATGTATATTCGCGATGAAATAAATATAGAGTATTTAGCTGAAGAGAAAATATGATTCCATTATTGTGGAGAACCAGATTCAGCTAGGTAAAATTCATAGATCTAATGATTCCGATGAACTTCGTGCGAAGTCAACGGATAGATTCAAAAAGTGTAAATTGTACAAGCCAAAAGGAAAAGAATAGAGGCAAACCTTGTATGCTATATAAATGATGGAAAATGCAACAATATAAAATAAAAAGGAATTTAATTCAGAATATACGAACTTTGTCAGCAAATATACAATAAATTTCTCATTTTGTCATCTATTTAATTTAAGGTATTTGAATTTCTCAGCATCCAAGTTCCAAATTGATAATTAAAAAACTTTCGAAAGCCATTTTGGAAATTGTTTAATACAAAAAAAATCCGATTTTTCTTTTTTTCTTTTCTTTTACTTTTGCTTTTCTTTACATCACTGTCGTCTATATCTACATTTTCTATGAAATCGGGATGAATGATTACGGAAAGGACCGACAGAAGCCAAACTAAATTAACACTGGACTTATTAAGAAATATCCTGATAAAGATTAAAAAGTGCATTATGCATTAGGAAAGAAATTTGAGAAATCCGCCGTCAGATGCAAATGAATACTCACCACCGTTGCATTTACGACATCGTTTTTTCAATCATGACACTAGATGCCAGTAGATATTACACTTGAACATAATCGCCTAAGAATGATTTAAACCAGTTCGGTAGAGCCATCTCTGATCGAAATTAAAATTTAATATTAAGTATATTAAATAACAATTTTGAAATTAAATATATTTTTTTTACACTTTGTTGTTCTTTTTATTTATATAAAATTTTTTTATAAAAAAACACTTTGCTGTGATAATTTAAATTTTGTAATAAAATATATAAACAGCCAAAACTGTGGACACTAGTTTTAACAAGAAAGGAAATAAAGAAACCACTATTCCACGTAAATGAATTTTATAAACATGTAGTGAGTTACTACATTGGCCGAAACTAATGAATATATTGATTGTTGTTTCTCACTAATGTTGTTTCTTATTTATACTGTCACTGACTTCCGTTCAAAATTTGGTATTCTATCTTTTAGAAACAAAAAGTATCTATAAAATTTACTACAAATATAACATTCAAGTTTTATCTAAAAGTAAATTTATTCTTAACATATCGGCAAATTCCAAAGGGGTGAAGTTGACGGGTGTCACCATTTCATGAACAGATTATTGACCTAAGTTGGATCAAGGAATCTAAGGTCAAAAGTAATCGTCATACACTTCTGCAAAGATAGGTGTAAGTACAGAATAAACCATTTCGTGAGTTTCTGGCCAAAGTTCAATATTGCCAGTAACATGTGCGCATGCACAAACGTTTCCTTCGTCAGATCTGCACTTTCGTACACATAAATTTTTGTTTTCAAAAGAGATTCTATTCATAATATGGATGCTAAAATATGCGTAATTTACCATAAAAGAAACGTAAGGTTATAATAAATAACGATCTCCTATTATAGAAAGCACATTGCCCAGCTCGTCGAAAATCAAACGAGTGAACGGAAAAGGAAGAGATTCCAAAACTGTGTGGAAAACATTAACGCCTTTAATTATTAATAAATAATAAGTCATTTGAAATAGACATGCATGTGGGTTGAATGCTTAATAACTGAGAGTACATTGACATAATAGGAGGCTAACATTTTCTATAATCCGATAGTAAACAATTTTTTTCTATGTTGAAATGGCCCATGTTGTATTTCGCGTACTTTTTTTCTGAAAAGAGGGACGCCCTTTTCCCACGCAGTCAATCAATTAAATTAAAATATTCAAATCATCAAATAATAGAAAATGTTAGAACGTCCTTGTAAGCTTATAACTAAAAAAGAGAAAGCATCATCATTATAAAAATTAAGAGCAAAGATTAAGATGAACGTCTTTGCTCTTACTGCAAGCTACATTCAGGTTTCTTAATTTTTCCGTCGGGAATGGGGCCAGACAGAAATAGAGAAAATTTAAAACTCTCCTATATTTAAAAGAGACAGATATATGTGATCTGAGTTAGACATATGAGAGCATCGTCTGCCTCATAAAGCGATCGTAGCTCCAGATAGTGTTGGATGCGGCTAAAGATACTGAAACTCGATCATCCGGCAACTGTTCTTCAGCATTTTTTTTTCCACATTATAAGAAATTTATAGTGATTCTTCTTGCATCTAGCGATTTATAGCTTTCTCATTCCTGAAGGGTAGTCGTTTGTTTCCACTCGTTCCGGCGGTTCAGCGATTTTCCAATAAGGTCGATAGTCCCGCAAAGAAACTTTTACAGCGACCTCTACAGGTGACCTCTACTTATTGTTTAACAGATAGAGAACTTAGAAACTAAAATAAGATCATGATCTTTAAAAAACCGTTAAGAAAGATTCTTACGATTTCTCACGAGATGTCACTGCCATATCTTTCGGTGATGGGGATTTTGTTTCAGTTTCTATTTTATTTAAAACATCAATTTATGAAATGACTTGGGGAAGATATGCGGACAGAAATTTAAAAAATTATCCATCAACATCGTACTAAACGTGAAGATACATATAAAATTTTATATGTAAGTCACTATATATGATTTACGAATTAAATAAAATAATGACAATAGTTAAAATATACTCTAATGAAAAAATTTTACAAAAACATTCGATTAATATAACCAATTGATCAAAACTGGATCCTCATAAATTTTACGCAGGAAGTGACATACAAAAATCTTATTGATATGAACTGATAGAAGAACTTCTTCATAAGTTTCATGTGCTTGTTTATAGTTCGCGACCACCTGAATGCCACCCTTCCAGGATGCTGGATCGGCCGTCCCTGAAATAGATCATGATATATGGCCTCCGCAATCAACTGATTTAACATCCTGCGATTTCATTTTGTGGGATCATCACACACTTCCCTTTGAAAGATTTTGAGAAAATGGGCGAGAAAGAATCATTCAAGGGTGTGCTTCCCCTTCCCGTTCCCAGCGTGTGCTTGACTGCAACTTAAATGTGTTAGAAACCTCAGCCAACCTGGCCAGCTCAACCTGGCCTTGAATGACTGTTTCTCGCCCATTTTCTCAAAATCTTTCATAAAAAAATTGGGGGTCAAGGTCAAATTTGAGTGCGGCAATGAATTCCCCACCCTATTATTACTTATAAATTATACTCATCAGATCTCGCCTCGTCGAGCACCCACCTCCGAAACTAACAGACGTGCAACGCGCCAAGATTGGAACAATTAACGAGCTACGTGCTCCCAGGCAACCGTCCAAGTTGCGTGCAGATAGGTGGCATAGGAGCCGAGTTGCCAGTACCCTGTTGTTCGTTTGCTAGTACCCTGTATGATGTCAAAATACTAAACCCGAATGTCCTTCCTTCACTTCTCTCCTTTCCCTCCTTCCTGATACATAATAATATTAAAAAACGACATTTCTTTTTCTCCCCGGCAATTTTGGCATAATTTAGCGTCACTTAGCGAACGCGGGATGACATTCAATACACGAAAGGAACTGCTCGTAAATGGATATGACAGAAATAACCATCGACGATACGAAAGTGTAAAGTTTACCTCGATGCTTGTATCTGTCATATCCATTTACGAGCAATTTTTTTCGTGCGTTGAATGTCGTCCTGCGTTCAATACTGTGACGCTAAATTATGCCGAAATCATAATTTGCACCGCAAAGCTAAGTACACTTGAATCCAGTGACAGTTATAAAAGACGGTTAAGTCTGACTTCATCGACGCCGTCGATTTGATAGTTGCAACCCTGGTGTTATGAAAAAGCGAAATCATAACATTCAAACCGAAACTAACGCAGCGCCCTCGAGACAATAATAGCACATCTTCAAATCCGCAAGTACGGATAAAGTAAAAGTGACATTATCCGTATCCGAAAAGTATTACACGTTTTTGAGCTATTGCCAGGTCTCTTTACTTAACCGTCTCTGGGTGCAGTAGAGCTGATAACCAAGGATATATTGCGACTCGTCTGCGCACCGCTTAGAGATTCGCCTGTGTCAATCAGGTGCTCATATCCAACACTTGTAATGTCCATATAAAACTTATGAAGTTCTTTTAGCTTTTCATATCAATATATTTTTTGTATGAATTTATCAAAAAATAAATTAATACCATCCTTTTAGAATAACCCTGATTTTCTACAAAGAATTTTTCTGAGAAACAGGAAAAAAATGTTTCAAATTTATTCGTACTAGATTAACTATTTAGTGAGCATGCAGTCGTATCAGCAGAATTAGATTTTAACACATCGATTGCTTAGAATCACATTGCTCTAATTTCATTTCAGAAAACTTTCCATTGGAGTGAAATTAAGGTTGGAATCATCACCTGAACTACGTTTATTGGTCAAATGACACCAAAATGAACACAATATACGAGGTGCTATCTAAAATTTCCGAGAATTTTCTTGTAAAAGCAAAAAACGTATCTTACACCCTAATTTCCGCTGTCACCATAAAAGTAGCCACCCCCAGCGAGTTTCCCAATGATCCCAGCGAGTTTCCCATTTTTGGAAGCACTCCTGGAAGTCTGAAACCTGTAGGGTGTTCAAGAGCAGTTGCGATTCCACTTGGATAACTTCAAAGGAGTCAAAACGTTGCCCTTTCATTTTAGGGAAGAGATAGGGGCTAGGTAGGAGTGTAGGCAGGGTGGGGGATCGTTGCCATGTTGTTTATTATAAATATTTGAATTATAGTTTCCTAATAACTGTATTTTATATTGTTGGACAATATCGGTAAAATGGAATCCCTGTATTAAATAAAATGACCATAGAGAAGCCTAAATTAAAATTGTAACTTTTATTCAAGTTTTCTTTTAAGTTGCAGTAATTTCTATTTTTACTTTACGTTAAACTCCAAACTTTCAAGTTTCGTAAATTTTGCATTTTATTTGTCGCAAATAGTCGTGGCGCCATCTAAAAAGAGAATTTTAAAGCATTAAAAAGTGATGTATTCAATAGAACACCTCTTAACTTTTCGTCTAGCCGTAAATATAAATACAGCTGGAGGTTGGCCATTTTAATATTCAATAAATGCATATTTTAACATCTTTTAATATCCTAATTCCACATTATTATCATATTAATAAATACTGAAAAGTATACCATTAATTAATTCACAGATTTATGATTGCTTTCCGTAATCATTTTTCAAGTATAAGTAGATTGTATAGGACGAATTTTAAACGACTTTTACATGACTCTGAGCGAGATGACAAGGTAAATAAACATGGATGCCTTACAATGCATTTTTTAAAATAAAAGTAATACAGTTACTAACCAATTTCGTCATATACTCGACTTATTCTAGGTGAATGAAGGCTAGGGTGAGATTGCATTCACATATTGTGGAAATTAAAAATAGATTGTTCAAGTATAGTGTTAATAAAATGAAAAACTTTATTGATGAATAAAATTACAATGCGATTATAAATAATAAATCAGATATTGCAATATAAGAAATCAGATGGAAAATATAAAATTTGGAATACATCAAAATTGGTCTGTGTATTTAATGTTGAGGTCTTGAAGAATTAGCATAATATTTTTCAATATTTTCTTGTATAGTGATTTCGCAGGGTTCCATGGCAATATGAATTATAATTCTTGTATATTACTGTAGAAGCCGTATTCCAGAAAGTATTTTGCTGAAATAAATTTTTATCCTTTTTATTAGAAGATGCGATATGTTCTTTATAATAGAAAATATAATCTTAATATGAAGTTTCGGGAAAAAGACCGATGTAGAATATATCACATTCACTACACCAGAACTTGGTAAAATTTTTTGTAAAAGATGAGAGTAGTGTGAAAAGAAATGTTTATACCTTTAGATAATAAAAATTTAGCAACAGAATTTTATTTGTGGGAAAATTTTTCATCAATGGAAAGCCAATTTTCCCATTAGTATCTATCGGCTATGATATGTGTGTTTTTTCTTTGTGCTAACTATTAAAATTAAAATGGTCGAAATATGTTAAGCTGCTTAACCAAATGATTTGAACTGATAGACAAATCTATCTATTGATGAAAAGCTGGTAAAGATCCGACTGCGGTATTTTACCGGAAGGATTTATATGAACATAAATTTTCTATTTTATCCTATATCTTTTTTTTTTTTATTCAAAAGATTTCCTGAAATCAAATGTTTTTCGTATATTCTTTAGGTAACTAAACTGATTAAGTTTCAGATGAATGAAACCCTTCAAGGAGGTAAAGGCTCCCCCTAATGTATTATTCACAAGTCTATATACTGTAATGTTTCATTATCAAAGTTCCCTCATCTATTTTACTTTCAAAGTTGCAATAGAATGAAATTTAAAAACAAACAACTGACTAATAAAAGAATATTATAAGTGATGTGTCAAGGTTAAGAAAGAGAAATAAGAAAACATCACATGAAAACAAACGAGGCCTTTCGGTCATTTTATTCAAAGACCTTCATCATGTATAAAACTTTTTGAAAGTATTAACTGATTTTTCATCAGTAAAAGTTAAAGAATATAAATTTAAACAGTTATAGTATTGTCAAGAAGCATAAATTGAAATAATTAAATTGTTACAATCATAATATAGATAAAACATTGCAACATTGTTATTTATTAATGTAGATAATTGCTTAAGGATATTTTTACAAAATAAGAGGGAACATTATATTTAAGGTTGTGAATATTTAAAAATAATAATAATAATAATAATAATAATATAAAATAATACAGTAAAAGGAAAAGAATTAAAAGGACGTCATAATTATAATATTTCCCATTTTTTATCTAGTATATAGGATTGCTGGGCTAGACAGTGTTTTGATTTGTTTATATGATAACTTTCTTTAATTAGTCTTTTTTGCCATGTTCTTCTGTTCCAAGAATTTTTATATTTTACCGGTCAATGTTGTGATTTTTGTTTTTTCTATGTAAAAATAATTGGTTATTTTCGTTATATTTTTTAATTTGATATTTGTGTTCATCAATTCTTTTTATCACACTTCTTTTTGTTTGTCCTATATAGTGATCGTTACATTCTTTGAATAAAATGACCGAAAGGCCTCGTTTGTTTTCATGTGATGTTTTCTTATTTCTCTTTCTTAACTGACTAATAACTAAGATGCATCTGAACTGTTCACGTAAACAGTTTTATCATTATCTATTAAAAAATGAATATAAAAACTTCTTAATTCATATGTTCCATATTTAAGTTTTATGTATCTCATTTTTAATCTTGCGAAAAATCACTTTTACCAAAATAGTGTTTAATCCAGCTTTATGGTTCTAATTTTACTTTTTCCCAACAGAGGACAGGCTTAGATCAATATAAAGCGAAAGCAAAACCATAAAAACAATCCAAATTCGTAGAATAGATTCGTCGTTGGTTTTCTTCGAGGTTAATTTCTTTTTTCGAAGGTTGACTACGGCAGGAGAAAGTTTGGTTAACAAGGTTTTTTTTTTGTTCTGCAATAATTATTGTTTCTCTCATGGGTCATTTCTGAATTCTTTTACCTAACCAAATATAACGAGGTCATCAAGAAATGTTAAACTTATATTTCACTGTAGTGGACCAGATGAATTTTCGTGTACATCAAAAAAGTCAAAATGTGAATGTTTTAAGCTAAAATTTCACTGAATGAATAAAAAAACAAGGTCTAGAGCTTAAATAATATGAAAATTGTTTAGTAACACCGATGCGTTTCCAAAAGTTTTCACGGGGAAAAAACATTGCTTAACATAGACTTTCTTTTTTTATTTAGTTATTCAGCAACATTAGTCTTCATTAAGAATTTCTTTAAAAATTAACTTTTTCTTAAAACCGTTCTATAAACTTCCTTTTATTTGGTTAGATAGGAGGAATTCATAACCTGGGAGGCAGGTGCCTGCTCTATCATTGACTTCCACTTTGACTGCTTACTAGAGTACTCTTTGCATGAAAAACATCCAAAATCTTGGTTTTGAGTTGAAGGTGGTGTCAAAATCAACCACTGTACGGCAATTTCCTTGTTGGTTTTTTCGTAAATCATCTAGTGGATTTACTGGCTGAAATTTTTTGGGAAACGTGATGAGATGACGGCGAGAGTTGTCTTGTATTAGAAGGAAAGATAAATTTTGATAAATTTTAGACACTTGTTTTACGGATCTTTAACAACAATAATGTTTCTAATTGATGTGTTGGTATATTGTGACCTTAGTATATCTGTTGCCTTATAAGTGTAGAAGTGGCGTTAGACTTTTTAAGAGTTTCTGATCGCTTTCGATCATCGCCAGATTTAATTCTCATCGCAGGTTACAATCAGATAGAGAATTCTTATAAGGAAAAAAAAAACAGATAAGAAAATGGAAGATTAGAAAGTGAAGCTATGGTTCAATTTTAGGGATTAAATTAAGATGAAAAATTAAAAGAAAAATTTCGCAACCTGCCTATAATCTTGCATAGATTATAATTATTCATTTTTTATTTGCAGATAAATATCAATATCTGATGCTGCTAATTTTTTATGCGAAAGTTTATTAATTTTATCGGTATCTTACTTTTTGTTGTCGAAAATGCCTTTCCTAATGATCTAATTATGTCAGTACATGGTTACTTTCTTATTCTCACAGATATATATATTTGGAGCTTAATCACCATGGAATCCAAAGACCGTTGTCAAAAATCTCGATGTAGAAGAAAGTTGTAACTGATTCCTAATTATGAAACTGATTTTTTTCCATATACGTTTATGGGCATGCATACATAGGAATTTGCTATTAAGATTTAAAAGTAATATTTTTAAGAAAGAAAATTTGGTGAAATAAAATAGATATAACACATTAGAAAGAATAAAGAGTATTTCTAGTTAATACTATTGTCCCTTGAAAAATAATAGAGCATTTTTTTTTCAATTCAAGATTTACGAGGGGCGCTAAAATTTGACCTAACTTTATTTTTTTATAAAATCAGGAAACTACAAAAAATCACACACACAGCAGTTATTTCTCAAAGAACTCTCCTTGGTTCTCTATACATTTTTCCAGCATTCTTGGAGCATCTGGATACCGGTTCTGTAGAAATCTTCAGGCTGATGTCGAAACCACGCCAGGACAAGCCTTTTTCACTTCCTCATTGGAGCCGAACCTCTGCCCTCCCAAGAACTCTTTCAATGGTCCAAAAAGGTGATAGTCGCAAGGGTTGAGATCCGGGCAATACATGTATGGAGGATTGCTAAGATATCCCATTTGAGTTCCGTCAGTGTGTCCATAGTCAGTTTGACAGCGTGTAGTCTGGTCTTGTCTTGCAGAAAATAACACCACTGATGAGGAGTCCTGGTCGCTTTTTCCCTTAGTGCCGACTTAATGGACGTCCTCAAAATGTCATAGTAGTAGGGCGTGTTGTGACCACAGACCAGACATGGATTCATCACCATACTCCTGAAAGCAACTGTGCGAGCATGGAGTGGCGACGCCCTGCCTCACGACGGCCCAAGACATTCAAGATGACATCGTCGGCAATGAAAGTCATGGCGACTGTATTTTGAGACATTAAGGGTGTCATTCATGTCGATTTTCTGAAAGAACGTCAAATCATAAATGCTCTCTACTACAGTGATATTTTGAGGACGTCCCTGAAGCCGACACTAAGGAAAAAGTGACCAGGACTTCTTACCAGCGGTGCTTGTTTTCTGGAAGACAATGCCAGACCACACACAGCCAAAGTGATTATGGACACACTGACGGAACTCAAATGGGACATCTTACCACATCCACTATACAGCCCGGATCTCTCCCCTTGCGACTATCATCTTTATGAACCATTGATAGAATTCTTCGGAGGGCAGAGGTTCGGCTCCAATGAGGAAGTGAAAAAGGCTGTCCTGACGTGGTTTCGACATCAGCCTGAAGATTTCTACAGAACCGGTATCCAGATGCTCCAAGAACGCTGGAAAAAATGTGTAGAGAAACAAGGGGAGTTCTTTGAGAAATTACTTGTATGTGCGCGCGCGTGTGTATGTGTGTGTGTGTGTGTGTGTGTGTGTGTGTGTGTGTGTGTGTTTGTATTTTCCTGATTTTATAAAAAATAAGTCCAAGTCAAATTTGAACGCCCCTTGTATCTTTTCGGCGACCATCATTAGCAATTTTTTCACGTTTTTTTTTTAAATTTTAACTGATCCATGTCCAGAAAAGTGCTATTTGAAACTGTGATATAACTACATATTAATACTACTCTCTTTTATAACTGTTTCTTTAAATTTTATAAGTCGTATAGCCTTTCAAATATAATACATCAAAGCACTCATTCACTTTACTTCATTGGCGATTATTGATTTTTGTAAGTATTTAAGCGTTTCTTTCATTATGTAAAGTGACTCGCTATTATACAGCGGGTGATTTAAGAATTTAAATGTTTACCGAACGGACGTTCAGGATAAGCACCAAATAACAGTTAAAGTAATATTCAACATTCGTTTGCTTCTTAACGAGCTGAAGTTTTCGATTATTAGCCAAATTTCATCTGGAAACGCGTTTCAGAGATGAACCACAATATGAGCATTAACAGGCTCCGCCCAATCTACCCTGAGCCGAGATGTTTCCTGAAAGCATTCAGCCACGCTCCATTATAGAAAATCTTGTTGGAAAGAGTGATTGCTTCTGAGTATGAAATTTCAAAACATTCACGAACAATCTCCAGAAAAGAGAGAAAACCATTCAATCACAAAGGTAGGCTTAAGGGAAAATATTTATCAGAATACTAATATAACAAAAAATAAATTATTAACAAAGGATTATTCAATGAAAGATTCCATGTTTCATCTTTTTGAAAAACAATAAAAATGTATTATTTTTAAAATAAATTTTTATGTAAAATTCAAAGATCATAAAAAATTAAACTTGCATCTATTTAAAAACGTAGCCCAATAGTTACGTCTCTTTAATACTTTTATACTGACTTTACTTTTTCATCTATCATATTATATTCAATGACGATAAGAGTAAGGATCTCAAATACGAAGTACCCGACTTTAGCTCACAATACTCATTTCCAAAAAAGTTGGGACAGTGCAAAATATATAGAAAAACAAAAAGGGATGATGTAACAAAACTTTCTCGCGAATACAAAATAGCAGATACGTTTATGAAATGACATAAATATACTGTGTGCACCAAAACATTTTGTATCGTGGCCGGGACGTTCATTTTGAATGGGGGTGTTGCAACACGCTTCCAAAATAGTAGGGACATACGTTGTAGAAAGCGCCGTTAGTAGTGGAACCTTCCGAATTGTTCGGGAATAATCTAGAATGATGACGTCTTACTATATTCTGTATAAATAACAATTGCCATCCGTCGTTCAGGTAACTTATTCGGAACGATGGGTCGAGGCAAGCCAGTTAGCGAAGATCTTCGTGTTCGAATCATTCAAGAATTCACAAACAACGTTTCTCAGCGTGCAATAGCCAGAAGATTAACCTGTCATCATCTACAGTACATAATATTATCAAGCGCTACCGAGATAGTGGTGAGATCACAGTTCGGAAAGACCAAGGTAGAAAACCTATTCTGAATGCTCGAGCTCTTCGGATCCTCCGATGTCACTGCGTCACGCATAGGAATGCTGCGATTACGGACATAGCCACGTGGGCCCGCGATTTCTTCGGGAAGCTATTATCGTTGAATACTGCACGCCGGTGCATCCACAAATGCAAACTTAAGTTATACTGTGCACAACGGAAGCCATACATCAACAAACGACAGCAACGTCGCCGTCTGATATGGGCTCGAGCCCATCGCAATTGGTCCCAAGCACGCTGGAAGAACATATTGTGGTCCGATGAATCAACCTTTACGATTGTTTACGGAAATAATGGACGCCGTACACTCCGGACCAAAGACGAAAAGGATATTCCCGCGTGCTACAGGCGTTCGGTACAGAAACCACCGTCTGTCATTGTCTGGGGCTGTATTAGTGGCCATGGAATGGGAGACTTGCACATCTGCAATGGCACCGTCAATGCTGAAGCGTATATACAGATCCTGGAACAAGCTATGGTGCCATCTAAGAGGCGCCTGTTTGGACGACGTCAGTGTATATTTCAACAAGACAACGCCAGACCGCATGCAGCGCGCATAACTTCTGCATGGCTACGTCGGCAGCGCATTCGTATGTTGGATTGGCCCCCTTGCAGCCCGGATCTGTCGCCTATAGAAAACGTTTGGCGTATTATTAAACGAAAACTACGACAGCGACGACCCCGGACAGTTGAACAGCTGAAAACCTATATCCAACAGGAATGGGACAGAATTCCGGTTACGGTGTTAGAAAGATTGGTGTCATCGATGCCCAGAAGATTACAGTGTGTCATCAAGAGGAGAGGTGACGCCACACCGTGGTAAACGCCGTGCTGTCCCAACTTTTTTGGGAGTGTGTTGCACGTGCCAAACAGGAAAACCACCTGTATCTTTCTTTAAGCATATAAGATATGTGATCCAATGCCTAATTTATCGTTTATGTATTGTAATGCGTTGAAATAAACGGCAATACAATAATCCAAACAAATGTGTTGGAGTTCTTCTTATATGTTGCACTGTCCCAACTTTTTTGGAAATGAGTATTGTAATTCAAATACTAATCTCCTTCAAAATAGGATCTTCACACACTCCGCGACTTTTAGAAACATGTTTGGAATGCTCATGAGATGCTTCGTCGCATTGTACTTGATATAATCTCTTTCCTTTGAGTGTTATCTTGAATCTGGGAAATAACCCATGTCTAGGGAATAAGGAGGCTGCATGTGAAATATGAGTCAGATAAAAGCGATAAATGTCATGCTGTGAAGAACACTTAAATTTTACTGGTAACGTTTGGTCGAGCGTTGTCCCGCTGTAATAAGATGTAGCGAAATTTGTTAAGAGTACCCTCAATTCGTAGCTTCTGCGACCGCGGGTATTACCTAATGGCGCTCCATTTAATCACTCTTGCCAGTCTATATGACACTGGATAATGCATGCTGGATGGTAGCACTCACCACGATATCGATTAATTCGTCCTAGTGCATATTGAAGCGAGATTCATTTAAATACAGGAGATATAGGAAATCCGCACGCTATTGTTCAGAGGATCCGCCCCAAAGAAATGTGTACAGCCAGTTCTTTGGACAGCAGACGCTGTCGAAATGCAGTGCTTCATGCCAGTGCTTACAATTGTGATAAGTGGACTGCTATGCAGAAGAGATGTCTCCCATACAAGAGATGTCTGTACTGTATTTCATCGTCCAATGCCGGATTTTCAATGTTGCCGGAACTCTTCAGTCTATTGCCTCCTTACAAGTATACTGTCGCGGCGTTATGCCTCGTATGAGAAGCGATGTTGCTGTACGACAATCCAGCTTCATCAGACCGACCATTTGTTCCCGTTTGAACTCTGTCTTGACTCAGGCAAACTGAGTCCTGGAGAAATGTTTGGAACTTGCTAACCATGATACATTACTTGTAAACCTCTGAGAAGCTTTCCATTTGAGAAAGAAATAAATAAGAACCGAGTTAATGCTCTAATATAAGGTAAAGGGCCACCCGAAACTGTAGCTGAAAAATTCTTTAAAAATCTTTTCTGCACTTTTCCAAAAATATTTTTT
Organism: Rhysida immarginata; assembly: GCA_023313115.1. Taxonomy (NCBI): domain Eukaryota; kingdom Metazoa; phylum Arthropoda; class Chilopoda; order Scolopendromorpha; family Scolopendridae; genus Rhysida; species Rhysida immarginata. The sequence goes on from JAHWFO010003124.1 coordinate 3,873,653, forward strand.
AATAACATAGGCTATGTACATTTCGATGATTAACAAGGGAACTATCCGAAACTGTATCTCACAGTTTCAAACCAAATTGAAATAAAACGCAAACTAAGTCCGCTTTTTTTAATAACACTCTCTGTGGATTTGGCATCTACAATATTTAAGGTAAATATTTGAAATATTTTATTCAACTAAAGCTGCCCTTAGTATAAAAGAAATTGCACTATTTTTTTTTAAATGCGCCACAAAATAAAACCGAACTCTTTGTTTGCGCGCAAGCGAAGGCGGTGCGCGGTAGCACTTCGTTCAAATCGGAAGTGGAAGTGAAAGAAAAACAAACATGGAGGTAAGGGCGAATCAAAATCGTTAACGGCGGTGGCCAAAGAATTGCAGTTAGAACAGTGTTATTAAGCACAAAACCTTTATTTTGCTGTACAGTTATTCGTCTCGAAATAATTTATAAGATGCGGTAAGCATCCATGAATATATTTTTATTTTAAAATTATAAAGCACCGCAATACATACGCTCTCACCAACGCATTATATCCATGTTCGTATTCTCGGCTGCCCCATTAAATCGACAATCCTGCTCTCTATGGACACATTAAAAACAACAAACATATCCCTTGAATCATTTCGACGGGAAATGGCATCTCTGGGGCAAAGCTTACTTCCGTTCTAACCATTTGCGCACGTTAACGTATCGTACCGTAGCTTGTGATAGTAGTCGGCTCATTTTTCATAACGGATAGCAGTTATTTCGAATTACTGTCGCCTGTAGCAAAGCAACATTATTTAGAGAAGCTGTCGATTGAATGGAACGAATGCGAGGGAGCGACGAGCGCCTTTTCAGGGAGATATTTCAGCGTGGCTACTCAGAATGTTTACTTTTACACTGAGAATGTTTACGCTTTCGTTTAGTTTGTAACCTCCGAAAACGCGGCTCTTTCTGTTTAACAGTTGATTCAGATATTTTCTTGTGAGAGAGATATCTTCATCTTGAAAACTTACTGCGCAAAGGCAGTGCTTAGTTATAAATAACAAATCATCTTTCTTACTTCTCTTTCTTTATTTCAGCCTTCGCAGTATTCAAATACTGAATTAGCTGTGTACATTCATACAGGATAAATACAAACATCCATGCCCAGGCGGGATTCGAACACAGATCACTAAACCTGCGCCCAGCGCTCTCGACCATCGAACCGGCTAAATAACCAATCAAGAAGCTCGCTTTATCCTATATGAAGTGCAGAGAAAATAAAGACTGTAAACCGATGACTGTTATTTCTCGCAACAGTATTTATGCACGCTGAACGACGAGGCTCCTTTTTAGGAAAACTGTACATTTGTAGCGTAGATAAATTATTTGTCCATCTTTTCATTGAGCACCCGAACGCTACACAGATGGTTCCACGTATTTTACAAAGCGTTATTTTTTTATATTTGCTTAGCAATTACTACTCGTAAACGCTTTCCCGTTGAAATAAACGTGCTTTTCAACTTCCAGCTGAAACTGGAAGTTTACTTTGTCTTACTGATCTGCAGCGCTCTCGGGGATCGAATGACATACATGTATTTTGTCACATATAGCCAATGAAAAATTTTAATGGGGGGAGGGTTTCAATTCTTCACGTGACTGTTAGAGCGATTTCAATGACGTTCAACTCAGGTGAGCTCAGGAAGGGTCTCTATCAAACAGCGAGAGCAGAATTTAAAAAGTTAAACCATCCTCGAGAAAAGGGTCTATATCAAATAGACTGACAGACGGACAGACAGACAGTCAAACAAAGCGAAATGCCAATCCGTATACGCTTTTCGACATATAACAATGATCTTTAGCGTGAAAAAGAGATCAGAAACCACAGCATATTTTTTCCCTGCTCTTTTACATACTGTCCTGGAGGTTTTCACATGGCAGACAGTATGGATGAGACAGCTGCCCAAAGCGCCATGCTTTGTTGTAATTTGGCATCTTTGCATCACACTATTGCACTGCACCGAAGCCCTCGGCCGACTAAGTACAGTACATCGGTCTACATAATTCGTTCATTCCTCTCATATCGGACTCGGTGGCTCAGTGGTTGCGTGATCGCCTCTGATGCCCGAGGACGCGGGTTCGACCCCGGCCGAGGTCGACGAGGATTTTTTCAGGGGGAAAATCCCGAGATCACGCACTTCCTTCGGAAGGGAAGAAAAGCCGTTGATCCCGTGTAGTCGTTTGCCGGCTACACGTTAAAGAACCCTTGTGAGGCAAACTTTGCGGCCACTATAACGCCGTCCTGAAATGACCATGGCAGTTGAAAAGGACGTTAATACCAAACAAACCAAACCAACCAACCATTCCTCCCATCAATCATCAAATCTTAATTTTGTATTCAATTTAATTTGATTAATTCAATTGACCTTTATCATAAACTCTCGTTCTCACACACCATCTTAGCCTTCGTTGCCTTGACTACCCACGTGACCACATAAAAAATGGCCTCCCTTGGTCGTGTTGTAAGCACTTGTGATTTAAGTAAAATTCGTTTTTTTTACATTTTCCATAGGTTTTTACTATTTTAAAGATTTTTATTATTATCTTTATTAATTCAACATACTTTATTAACCTGAAATTTGTAAATATAATGATTTAAATGTTTGCTGATAACCTTTCATAATTTTAATTTCATAGTCATTTCCAAAATACCTATAAAATTATTTTCTAATGATGTTTATTTTTTTCTCCTCACCCTGACAATTGGGAACATAACAACAAACATTTTGAACAACAACAATTAAAACTTTCACTTACGATACAGTCCACAATGCCGTTAACACGTCCAGTATCCGCCATTTGTATTTCGTAAAAATATCAGTCACGTTTAGCGGCAACCAATCACAATACAGGGGATAAAGGTCAATTGTATTAATAAATATAAATTTAACACCTCTTCTATTAGCGTTTTCACATCAATTTTCTTTCTTGGTCTCTCAACTTCGTGAGTTGAGCATTCGACATTTTCATTTTATGAGAGAGAGAGAGAGGAGGTCACTGTGACATCACTGCAGAGATCGTTTTCTATTGGTTGAGCAATCGTTTCTGCCCTGCTCCCTGCCATAAAAATTGAATTCGAATTTTCAGTCGGGTAGAAGAGACGAATGCAGGAAGTGACGTCATAAAATTTTTCTGCCTTGCGCTTTCTGCCTTTGGCTTTACGTATGTGGGAACCAGGCTTTTCTACGATGATTTGTTCAGTCTAAGAGCTAGTAGAACCCTGTTTAAACCAAATTAACGTGCAGAGGGCATAACATTATACCAAGAGCTCATAAGGGCCCTTATGAGCTCTTGATTATACAGTCTTGATGCCTTTAATATCATTTCCTTCAGTCTTGATCTGGAGGCGATCCCAGGTAAAGGATCTTATGCCATCCAATGTTAACACATCCCGAATCCTCTCGATTCACTTCAAGCAATGGTGAAATAGGAGACGCTATTTGAATTTTTTGGCATAATTACAATCATCTTTGTCAATAATCAAAAGGCACTGTAGAAGTCTAGGAAGGCAATGGGGTTAGTAGAATCCCGATTTACATAAACGCGTGAAATACGCTAAGATATAATAATAGTTTTGATATATGTCATAGTTAGAGTGTCCCTGAATTATCTGTACAAACCGTAGGAGGTGCTTCCTGGAAGGACAAGCAACAAAAAAAATCTAGTGAATACATGTCCGGAAATGCATAATTTCGCCGCGAGTTAGCTCTGAAGGTTTATAACGTCACTCTCCCACCGTCATTTTCGCGAGACAAATGTCACTAACTTCTGGACATAATGTACACATTCCAGGAACAAAGCAACATGGTACACTATTGTTATAGTGGCTAGAAGAATAGTGTGGCAACGGCTCTACTCGCAATGCTACGTGTTTGATTCCCGATTTGATGATAGTAGCGGTGGCGCTGCAATCGAGATAGATGCGAGTTACGCGGGAGATGAGATGGAAATCTTAGGATGACAGAGGTATTTTTCAGCTATATTACGGGTGAGTTAAGTTTATTTATAAAAATTTAGAATATTGTTAGATAACTGTCTTCCACAGAACTTGAGGATACTCTTTAACGTTAAATTAAATGAAAAAATTCCGCTGTTTTAAATAAGCTGAAATATAAGATCAGAGATGGATGAAGTTATCCATACCTAATAAGATAAAACATGGAATATGAGCCCTTCCGAATTAAATTTTGAGTAATTAAGCATTAAACATAGATCTGCTTATTAAGTCTAATAAAATATAAACATAAATGCGGTACAGAGTTGGCCACCTCACAAATGATAGAAAATGAATTTTCACAGATGTTTCAGGAGAAAAAATTCAAGAAATGAGGCGTTCGCCCCTCTAGCTCGGAAGGTCTCATATGTGAAATGCACAATGTTGAAAAATATATAGAAATACAAAGAGAATGTCTTTTTTCATATCATATTCATTTATCACATGATTAACAACCAAATTACTTTTTTATGTGATGATAAAAAATTTAAATATCAGATATTTTAGGTTAATAGGTTTGAAAAAAAAATTCTTATTATTTAAAAAAAAAAGTAAGATATACAATAAATTTGTATTTAAAGCTGCTTTGATTGCCTTTTATTATTTAAAAATAAGGAATTTTTAAAAATTATTCTGATTTTCTTAGGTTTTGCATAAAGAAAAAAATAAATGAGAAATATAGACACAGTAAAGTGGTTCTTGAAATTTTAAAATACAACAGTAAGAGGGGAGGGGTGCTATTTTATTGCAAAACTAAAATCAGATGAAGAAATCGAAAACTTATCTAAAGAAAATAACTCAGTGTGAAACCGTCGTGAATTTCTCTATACCAAAGATAACTCAAAAAGAATAAAATCATTTGAAATTAAAAAATACTGCAAAATCATCTCTAAATTAAAAACAAAAAAGGGGGGGTCGAAATATTATTAATATGTTATATTATTTAATGTTCTAGAATGAAAATAAAATAATAAATCAAATTTATAAATTTTACGAAGAAATTAACGGAGCCTAATTGATGCAAAGCTCTGGATGTTTAGCTATTATGTTGATGTAGCTACCACCTGGCGGCATCATCATTCGAGGAATCAGATTTGAACGCTCGCTGCCACACGATTGTTCTAGCCACTATACTATTGTGGAAGAAAGTGAATGGGCATCTCCCTTTCATGAACATTTGAGCTTACCCGCGTCCGTCACGTGGTCTAAACGGAAACGATAGTGTACTCAGCTAATTCAAGTAAAATAAATCTGCGTAAGAATTCCTGAAGTGGGCCCCTCAAGAACAAACATGTCGTGAAATTTAAAAGTTTTATTATAATTTGGTAGTACCTAATGGAGCATTAAAATTCCCAAAATATTTTTGAAAAATTTCCATTTATTAAAAAATTATAAACAAATATAATTTTTTGGTACATTTTGTTTAAAAAGTCATATCTCAAGCTAATTTTCAAACCTCTTTGAAATTTTAAAGATAACAAATAAAACGTATATATTTCATAACAAAATAAAAGAAAGAGAAATTTTTTTTTGTGTAAACGGCATTAGGGAGCTTCCCTGTATAGCAACTTTTTAAAGCAACAATTGCTTTACAAGGAAGCTCCCTATTGCTGTCAATATTGATTGATGAAGAGTTACTTGCTTAGCAGCCCAGTGGTACGATTGAATAGCTTGACAAAAATTGATATCATTCGCGTAAAAACAGAGATCACCAAAATATTTTTCAAATTCTCTTTATTTTATATTTTGTTATGAAATATATACGTTTTACTTGCTTTCCTTAAAATTTCAAAGAGATTTGATAAAATGAGCTTGAGATATGAGTTTTTAAACAAAAAGAACAAAAAAATGTATTTGTTTATAACTTTTTAACAAATGGAAATTTTTCAAAAATAGTTTGGGAATTTTAATCTCCAATATTACCAAATTATTATAAAAGTTTTAAATTTCATGACATGTTTGTTTTTGAGGGGCCCACTTCAGGAATTCTTACCCCTCTGAGAAGACAGCTTTCCGTACGGGTATACGATGCATTGTTGACATCCAACAAGTCCCAAAATCAACTGTTTCCTTTGTTTTCAACACGTGAAAGAAGAAGGGGCATTGCAGGAAAGAACTGCGTCTCGGAAAACCCACAAAATTGCAAATCAGGGATAGTATAGTGCTGCAGAAGAAGCTGCGTAAAGAAAAAGAATCGTTCCATGCATTCAGATCCGTGAGTTTCAATCAAGACTCTTCGTAAAGAAGCCGCCCATAAACCTCTCATCACAAGGAAGAATTCAGCGCCTACGTTGTTCTAAATAGCGGAAATGGACACAGAAGAAATGGCGGCGAGTTTAATAGAGTGGCGAATCACGATTTCGCTTTTTATGTCGGTTGGACAGGTGTGAGTTTGAGAGTTACCTGGAGAAAGTCTGATCGTATTGCACGGAAACATGAATTGCGAGGCATACAGAGTCATGCTGGACAACTTATGCTGGACAACTCATGCTCCCTACGTTGTGGTAATTCAATGGAAACTAAGAATGTCTCTTCCACATGACAACGCCACCTGTCATGTTTCCAGGGCTAATTTTAATGGTATGATGAAAATTAGATCTCCCAAATGGACTGGCTTGCACAAATCCCCAATTTCAATCTCGTAAAGAACCAGTGGGGTGAATAGGAACGACGGGTGTTGGCCAAGCCGGAGTTAGTCAATGCGTTCCTGTTTACAGTAGTGGATAGTTTATTCAGAATGGCTGCTGCTGTAGTCACTGCACGTGGTAGCCCTACCAATTACTGCGTTTAAATAAATTCTGTTGTTGGATTATCTCATAGTGCCTAATCACTTTCTTCCACATGGGAATGGACGAGACGCCCCCGATTTTTTTAGGAAACATGCCAAAACAAACATCACCCCAACCACCAAACATCGCTGGCTGTTTCAGACTCACCTGCCGCATACAGAAAGTGGAGACTCACTTCAAGCATCTTCAGTGATTCTGCTCATGGTAGGTTCTTTTATTGGGCCAGTTGGTCATCCGACTAACGTTGTATATATTTTTATACGGTTTCGGAGCTATGCGAAACGCTTCCCGCGAAAGTATGCATTTCCGGGCATATTTTGTTCAGTGGACATTTTTTGTTCCTGGTCCTGCCAAAGTTTGTACAGACAATTTGGGGTCCCTGAACATGTAGGCATATAAAAAAGGGCACTGATATTCTTGATACCTAACCTAACCTAACCTAAACTAACCTAACCTAACCTCTGAAATAGGAAAACGGACGTTAAACGTTTGATCATAAATGCCAAATAGACAGTATTAACGCTCAAAAATAGGAAATTTGGCATCACGAATGGTAAACCAAGCAAGACGAATCGTTCTTAAATGATAATATGGGGGAGTTATCTTTTGATTATAAATGAAAGTAAACATAATTGGTCTTTTTAATTCTTACACCATTTAAAATAATTTTCTACAAAATTGCAAAATATATCCGTGTGATAAACTAGTGAAAAACAATTCAAAATATATCCATACTAAGGAGAAAGTACAAGGAAGGCCTCCCGTGGGCAACGAAGACTCTCTATTAAAATAGCAATTTTTAATATACTGCTCAAAAGAATTAGGGGAACACAATATAGAAAGCCTATGCTATTTAAATGAATGAAAATATCCGTACAACCCCATGAACACATGAAACGGTCTCAATTTATTCAACAAATAAACAAGAATATGGCTTAGTTTTCCAAGCATCTTTCGAAAAAACAAATGACAGACGTAACCCCTGGCGAAACTAAAGTGAGAAAACTGTTCTCAAGAAGGAGTCTCAAAATACCTCTGGATATAGTCTCCCTAGAAGTGTTCTCTAGCAACATGTATTCCCTCCACGAGCTCGAAGGGCCTCTGCGCATTTGCGATGCATGCGCTCCGCACAAGTCGACGGATGTCTGCTTGAGGAATGTTCTCCCATTCTTCAATGAGGACCCGCGAAAGGTCGTGCAGTGATTGTGGACTTGCTGGACGTTGCTTTATGCGTCTTTCAAGCATGTCCCGTACATGCTCGATCGGATTAATGTCAGGAGTCATTGCCGGCCACTCCAATGTTGGAATGTTCCGTTCTTGGAGAAATTTCTGATCGCACGTGCCGTATGCTGACGAGCATTATCCTGCATAAGAACAAAATCAGGACCCACAGCACAAGTTGCAGGCACTACGTGATTTCCAGAATGTCCCTGTAGTAGACTTCAGCATTGAGACGTCCTGGGACAACAACAAGATCATTACGGCTGTCGATAGAGATCCCCCCCCCCCAACCATGACTGAACCACATCCCTTTCTGTCTGTCTGTTGCATTATTGCTTCTGCAAAGCGCTCTCCAGAGCGCCTCCTCAGAACCACTTAGGCAAAATCTGGACTCGTCTGTAAAGAGAATAGACCACCACTGACTCAGCTGCCAGTTGATGCGTTGTTGGCAAACCGAGGTCGGGCTTCTTGGTGTCGGCGCTTGAGATAAGGTACACGATTCGACCTTCTGGCTCTCAAACCACGTTCCCGTAATCTGTTTCTGACTGATTGGTCAGAAACAACCTCTCAAAATGCCGCACGCAGGTCGTTTTGCAAGTCTCTAGCAGTTGATGTTCGTCGGCGAAGAGTAGAAGTTTGAAGATACCGGTCCTACATTCTTGTCCTTATGCTTCTGCGTCCTTCTCCAGCCCTTCGCGAAAAACGACCAGTCTGTTGAAAACGATTCCGTGCACGATGGATCACTGGCGACGGACCTGATTGAATAGCCTTCTTGAAGCAGCGTAACAACTCTTACAACTTCCTCCAGCTTCATTTTGTCTCAATTAAACGTCCAAATACTGTATCAGAGCTATAATATGCAAATTAATGCTGTTTGAAGACTATGTGACCTTTGTCATATGGTTATGACCCTTCTGTATTTAACTCACGGAAAAAAGAGAAATTCGAAAAAACACCCAGTGATTTCAATTGACCACATCTAGTTTATCAAAAAACTATGAAACATTTTATCGGAAGTCTTGATCTTGAGATTTTACAAATGTTTTCAGAAGTGTTTCCCTTTTGAGCAGTGTATTTTTCATCGCTGAATTTCACACATAAGTGTTCTGTTTGTGGAATTTCTTTGTTATCGGAGATCGAATTTTTTGATTCATAAATTATTTTTTTTACATACTAATCTAATTCGACATTGCTAAATGGCATGCGACAAAGGGATTTTTATTTCAAAAAGCATTTATTAAAACGGATAAAGTTGTCAACTTTTTGCTATTGTTATTTCTTCTTAGCAACCAGATTTGTTGAAGGCACGCAGTGGCGTTCCTAGAAACTCGCCTGCAGAATAATGCCATCATAATAAATTTTTTCATATTAAATATTTTAATTAAACTTTTTTAAACGTTTTCCAAATTCAATAGAATACAAAAACAACAACTCTTATAGTATGCGGTCTTTCCGAGCGCATTCAAAGCTGGTTTGCAAACACGGAGATAATGGAGAGTTGTTTATTTATTTATTTATTTATTTATTTATTTATTTATTGAAGAAAGAATTCTAGCTTAGCCTTCTTCTAAAAATAAATTAAAAGAACTGTCCTGTTTACAATTTGTCTTGTTATTTGGTTAAGGAAATCTGGAGCGAACTAAAACTTCCGTTACTGAAATTTTAATATTTTAGCGCATTTAAGAAAAGGCGCTAAATTGAGTTTTAACAATAGATTTCGCTTTTAAAGTTATTTTAAAAATTTTCCAATACAGAAAATGAAGTTTTCAAAGTTTCTTTGAAGAGTCAGAAAAAATTTAAAGTTTCCTTTTAGTAAAATAAAATCCAGAAAGCGTTTTTAAGATTCTGTCGATTAACTTTATCTTGTTCTCACCGATGTATCATTTCTGTATGAGTTGCAAAAGAAGTTAATTAAATCAGTAATATATCATAGCTATATAAAGGAGAACACCTTGTAAACATCTTCCTCCTTAAACCCTTCTTTCCCCTTACGAACAATTATTTAATTAAACATTTCATTGCGAAGGGAAAAATAATAAATATTTACAACCTTTCATTCGAAAGGAAATGGCGTCTCAATTGGTTTAATTAAGAAACCGGCGTCGCTAAATTACAAAAATAAAAATAAAATTAAAAATGGTAATTTTTTTAGAACAAAGGAGTAATGTTCACCCGTTTCGTTTCTCCGCAGCTTTTTGATTGGGTCGTTGGAGTGGAGAACGCGCCCACCTGCCGGGCAATCGCGCACCGTTTAATTTCCGCTTTGGTTATTTGCATTTATAGCACGCGACGAATCTCCGCCAACTCGATGGAAATGAATGTTTAAACCTGCAAACGGATGGCGATGGAACGGCGGGACCCTTTGGGGTTTTTTTTCTTTTTGAAAGAATTTTTTTTAATATTTTTAATAAGATATTCATTTAATGAGGAAATTAAATTTCGTTTATTCAATGTGAAACACTGTATTTAAAATCTGATGTAAGATTTTATCACTGATCATCTTTTTTTAATATTTTCCTATTCGGCACCGCCTTATATGAAGAACGGAAAATTCACTTTAATTTTCGTTCAACAATTTAGAAAGGAGGAGGAGGAAGGGAAAGGAATATGAATATGATTTTTGACGACAGTGAGCGTTCCAAGAACGAACACCCTAACTCTTATGATTTTATCTTAATAAAACATTTTTAATTAAATTTTCAAACTAACATTGCCTTCAATATCAATTTTACACATTTCAAACGAATCCTTCTAAGAAAAAGGCAACATACACCATATGGCCATTAATGGCCGGACACTTTCGATTTTAGACGTTTTGTCGAATATCTAGAAAAATACTTGACGAATTATCCTGAAATTTCAGGAGTGTAAAAAGGATGTTACACCTCATATATTTCAGCGAAGGTTTT
>JAHWFO010003124.1:3889037-3930939 GCA_023313115.1 Rhysida immarginata
CTCTCTCTCTCTCTCTCTCTCTCTCTCTCTCTCTCTCTCTCTCTCTCGCAGTATGTGTGCGTGTATGTAACTTTCTGCAAAAGCTACGAAAGAGTTTTTAAAAGGAGGTGAAACGAGGCTTTTCTCGGGAACAATAAAGACCACCGCCTAAGTGAGGAACGGTTATTGCCTCTAAGAAAAGGAAATTTCCACAACTAGTACAAAGTTAGAACTCCTCAAATAAAGAAGAAAGAAGGAGAGGGAGGAAAAAAAGAAATAATACTATTCCACAATTCCCTTCAATCACTGAATAAATGTAGCGCTAAAGATCGACATTATTATATTTTCTTCAGTGGACAGTATTTTGGAAAGGATTTTATATTCCATCCATCAAGGAGATATTTTATTTTTTCCATATTCTTCTGGGCATGTAATGCTTCCATAAATCACCAACCGCAAAAACTTCTTTTGTAAATCCGGATAGAATAAAACTTCTAAGAATTTCACCTCCTTAAGGTTAAAGAAACTTTATGTTCTTCTTCTCTGAAAGTTTGTCTAAGCTTTCTGCTATAAAAATAAAGCTCTAAAATGTACTTTCCAAATTTTAACCTTTCAAATGATTTGGTTTTATTTTATGTTTATATTTATGGGCTTACGAGGCTAAGTTTATGCAAAATTTCTCTTTCAGGAAAACTGAAGAAACATAAAAGCCACATAACTTTCTCCCCTTTGAATTACTAACGTACAAAATAATTTCTCTGTTTTATAAAAACAATATTTTTATAAGTATTAAAAAAATCTTTTCATCCATTGTATTACTTAAAAAACATTTCTTAGTTATGTCATTAAGAAATTTTCTACTGCTAAATTCAAGTAGTATTTTCACCAAGCGAAGATAAACGCTCTATTTATTTCAAGCCCAATTATTTCGTCACTGTGCAGAAAAGCGAATTTTCAGGCGGAGCTTTCGTACATTTCATGAATCGCTGAACATACACAAATTCAAGCCATATTAAAATAACCGCCAGCTAGAATCCAGTATAATCGCCGTGTGCAGCATGGATAGTAGTTAGACGGCGGGGGAGAGAGTCAATAAGAGGAAGGAAAGGGCCCAAAGGTATGCAAACTGCAATATGTCCGACAGCTGCTGAAGGATCCGTGGTGGAAGATCCATCGAGTAAATATGAGGACGGTCCGATAATAAAGGTAAAGGTCAAATTATCCAGGATATATTCAAAGAAACAAATGTCGACACAAATAAAGGTTTGTTTATTTTTCAAACATAGTCGCCGTGAATATTTAAGCATTTGTCCCAGCGCTTCACCAGTTTAAACATTCCTTCACGGTACGTTTCTTGTCTCAAATTAACGAGATATTGTCGAACTTCAGCTTGCAATGCTTCTTGGTTAGGGAATCGTTTGGCCGATAAAAAATTCTTTAGAGGACCGAAAAGGTGGAAATCGGACGGGGCGAAGTCCGGACTGTACGGAGGTGCTCTAGGATTTCCCACTTTCTCGCTTTCAGCCAGGCTTTCGTCTTGATAGAAGTGTGAGGTCCATAAACTTTCGTCTTGTGCGATGAATTTTGTTCTGTCCATAAACTTTAACCAACCTGCGATGAATTTCGCTTTGATTTACTCCTTCAGCTTGGAGAAATCTGATTACTTCTCGAACTTCGACTTTGACATATTTGTCGATAACACCGGTCAACTTGTTGTACCACAGGTATTGACTCAAGAACAAACCGTTTCAGTGGTAACTACTACTGACATGTCCTCATTATGTATGCATGTGACGTCGTAGCTGCGCGCGCAGAACTCGTATGCCCGTCCCTTGTACCTTTATTATCGGACCGCCCTCGTATATTGGTTGAGGAGAGCCCAAGAGTGCTCGACTGGATTTAGGTCTGGGGAATTAGGGGTTAGGGAAGTAGGCCTACTTTAAAGTCTCCTCCAACCACTCTCGGACAATTCTGGCCGTAGGACATGTCGCATTGTCTTGCTGGATTATCCCATCCACTCCAGGAAAGACATCGACGTTCATGATTCGCAACGATGGATAAAAACCAAATCGGGCGAGAGTGTCTTTGAAAAATATCAGTAGAACCTGACAATGCCAATAAATTATATCCCTGACCAAAAAAAAGGTCTTTTCATCAATGGTTGCAGGGCGGTTATTTTCCTAGGTTTTCCGCCGAAAACGACGACGTCTATTCACTCGCAGGAGCAGAAACACTAACTTAACGGAGAAGGCAACCTTTTTCTAACCGCGAGAAATCCAGTTTCAGCAAAGATGCAGTGAGCTCCATAAATTCGTAAATTCGAGAAAAATCTTTTAGAGACTTCTAGAATGCTTCACAAAGATCGAAACGCTGTGAAACGATTATAAAGAATTGATTAATTTCTGTCAATATTCTCTTTAAATTTTATTATTCTTCTGATTGGGGCTAATAAGTATTTGGAAGACTAAATTTTCTCGGTACTCTCCCTATTAGAAATACGGGATATCTGAAGTTCATGGATATTTCATTAATATCTTGAAAACGATTCAAGAGACAAAAAAACGGGTTTTAATACGAATCGCAGGCTCTAAAAATTTGTTTAGACACCCTTAGTAGGTTTTGATATGTGCTTCATTTGTGAATTTCAAGATGATATTCGAATTCTTGCTATTCAGCTGCAATTGTAATCATTCACCCTTGTATTACGAGAGATCTTTAAAAAATAGCTTTGAGAGCTCATATACTTCCTGGTATTGCCTTTAAAATGGCTAGCTGTGTATAAAGTTGAAGCTTTCAAATGAGTTTTGTTTTTCATTATTCTTCGATTTTTGTTTTCGGAATTGAGTAGACACACAAAACAAAAATATTATATAAAAATCTATAAATGACTTTTCTAACGTCATAAAATTTTCTATTAAGTTTATTAAAGGAGAAGACCATTTTAATGCTTATATGGCTGTTGACTAATGAAATTTGCATTTTTAAGAGAGCGTCCAGATTTTTGTAACGGAAGCGGAAGCTGTCTAGCCCAAAAAGAATAAATCGATTTTCCGAGTGACGATTAATAAATGAATTTTCACCATTGCTGTATTCTAATTTCCACATGGAAATCTGTCCATGCAAAGAAGGTCAGCCAGACATTAATATTTAGACTATTTATAATTCAGAGCGATGCGAACTTAATACAGAAGTTGTCAAGTTTGCGCAAGAAAATATCGAATTATATAAACTTTGTCTCCTGTTGAAAAGCGCGTAAAATGCAATTTAAGTTGGTGCAGTCCCACGCCCATGAATAATTTCTGCCCTCGTGAGCACATGTCATTTACTCTCGAGACAAGAGCTCACGGGTCCATGCCATAATGAGGGCTGTTCAGTGGGGAAAAGACGGGTGAAGTGAGGGAGATAATGACGAAACATCATTTCCTTCTATTAACCCTGATGTCCCTGTTCCTGTAGAATTCATCACCTGTCTTTTGTGCGTTCAATGCGCAAATTAATCCATTCATTCCACCGAACAGGTATTTCACCTGTAAATGAAATGAATGTTAAAATAAAATAAAATTGCAAACCTTTTCTTCAGTTGTTGCGATTTGATGGTAGGAATTAGATCTTCTTCATTTATTAAAAAACAAATTTGTCTGGAAAGTCCATTGGAAATTTTAAGATGAAGTGTGCAGATAAATTCGGCTTCTACATTTAGGGTTTAAAAAAGTTTTTGACTTCGACAACGAAGAATAAAATATAGAAATTCTTTTAGCAAATAACAAGCAAACAAAACTTTATTCTAAAAGAATTTACGAATAGAAATTTCGATATTCTTGGGAATTAAAGTTCTTGAATATATTATAATTTTAACAACCTAAATAAAAAAGATCTAATTGATTAAGAGGAGGTTGCCGCGTGTTCACAAAGTACTGTTGAATTTCCTTAATTACGAAACAAGTGGGCAGCCAGCATAAAATTGGGATTTTGCCCAGAGGATGAAGAGTTCAGTGGGTAGACTTGTGATTTTCTAGTAAATAAAGACCATAGAGTTTTATGTGGCTTATTGCTATTAAACATATTCCAAAACATTTTTTATAAATATTATAAACCAATTAGCGCAATCCTTGATATGAATTTCTTTCTTAATTGTAATATAAATGTTCATTATAAAATTAAATTACAGTAATTTTGGGGGTGTAATACGCACCCCCTTCCCCGCTTTGACCCTCCCTTCCGACCCCTCCTCCAAAATATTAAATCGTATCTTCATTGTATTTATATCGTATCTTCATTGCATTTATTATCTGAATATTAAATAATATTTACATTTTATAATAAGTAGTATTGATTTTTTTTAACTTTTATTATTTCCCCTGCGTATTATGCCCCGAAAATTACGGTAAATCAAATCATAGTATGTGTTAAATTTTTACTATTATCAGAAAGTCAAATTTAGTTTGAAGATATCAATATATTTTTAAATATAAGTGATTTTAAATATAACTGAAGTTAAACATCCCGAATTTTGTTTTTACAAATCACATTTTTCATATTATTTTTCACATTATTTCATATATTTACTTCTTCCTAATATTTATTCCAATTTCCTTGACCTTTATAAAGAATACATTAAAATATGTAAACGGAGCCAGAGCGGATGGTAAATTTAAAATGAAATTACAGTGCCAAGTTCCTCCTTGTGAAATTTATATCCAGGAAGAATATTATTTAACTGTTTTAGAGGTGAAGGGGTTTTTTTGCGCATACGTAACCATTGCTGTTGAACATAAGACCAGGGAGACAGTTGACCTGTTTTGCTGAAGAGTTTCATGAGGACAAAGTCGAAAATGAAAGAGACGAATCACAAGGTAAAATAAATGGGGGAAGAAGGGAGAAATCATTAAATGGGAAATGGGCGGTGAGAAAGAAAAACGACTGAGTTTCATAATGCCTAGGTTGGGAATGAATATTTTTAAAGATTGATTATAGTTTAGTGTTGTTAATGAGACTGCTTTATTGCCTGATTTATGCAGAATTTAATTAATTTGAAGGTTTTATAGCTCAGTTTAGCTAAGATCAGTGAGGCAAACGATTAAATAAACAATTAAATATTAAAACAATGGCTTTCTAGATGATAAACTCAGAATCTTAATAACATCTTAAATTACTATATTGATATATGCAGATACTTCTTCTTAGTATATGTTGGTATTATAATATTTACAAAGTCTACATAGCCATTATTAAAAATGCTAGCCCGAAATTAAATAACGTTAAGGAATGTCAAAACCAATACACCTATTATGTAATGTTTATTTATGCTATGGAATCTTCTTCTTTATATGGTAAATTTAAATAAATTGCAGTAAATTTATGAACACGATACTTTGTCTTCTTAGTTATCACAGTGCCATAAATCTTTTTTGCCTCGACTATATAATACTGATTTTGCAAAGTCTTTTAACAGGTTAAATGCATCATTAAGAAGTGATATCTATGCTGTCCGCAATGTGTTGTTGATAAATTTGCAACAAAGCAACAGTATGGATATCATTTGACCTCGAGCAAGCACAAACGAATGCTTTAAAGAGGAACAAAGATCTCTAGTTTCAGGGTCGTCTAGAGATAATACATATGTAGATGGGGTTAAAGACCAAAATTAAGAATCATAGTAGTCATAAGATCAAGCATAATCACCCCATCAGTTTCAGTTGGCATACTTTAATGCAATTTTGGAATATACGATATCATAAAGCTATTAGGCTCTCACTTTATATGTATGAATCGCATGAAAAGTACCTTAATAATAATAAAAATTTAAAAAGAGCACGGGGTGATAAGACCCTGAAAAAGTGTTGTTTCGGATAGAGGCTATCCTTTGTCAAAGCAAAGAGGATAATAAATAATTCATCATCAATCGATTGTTCCGTTACTAATGATAATCGTACAATTCCATTTTTTCACAGTATTTACCAGCTTCTTTCGGTTCGCAACTGCGCTTAGACCGTGTCCTTAGCTCGCTATTGTCCTTTCTGGAACGATGATATTATTATTCATCTATGCAGGTCCTTACAAATGTAATTCTCCATCTTATGCGCCTCGCCTTGAGTACAGTACAAATTCTCGGTGAAATCACGGACAGGTGCGTAAATTGGTAAAACGCCGTAAATGTTTCTTTGTTGGAGAAGTAATATCATGCATAGCTGAATATTTTGTGGGAAGGTAAGAGTGGAGTTTAGAATTATCTGGCATGGTAGATTTCTTATTTCCTTTGCAGGAACCTTTATTTGCTCAATGGTTCTTAAAAAATCAATAATACTTGCTTGCGGAATATGGATATCGTTTAAAATTTCCGTAGATTAGCGGGCCGTATAACTACAGGGTGTTAAAAATTAAGGGAACAATTTTGGTAGTAATTGTTTGCAAGACAAGGAAAAAAGCATCCTATAAACGTATGCCTGGAAATGATGCGTTTGCAAAATCCTTAGCAGAGATTGCAGAAGTCGTTCTCAGTGTGAGCTAGATACTTGAACAGTAAATTAGAATATGTATTTGGGTGCAGGATGGCCTGTTCTCGGTATATTGGATACCGATAACAGGCGGACATGATTTTTATAAACGGACGGACTGAGCCGTCGAATAGCGTCGTGTAGGACGCCTGTGATGATGTTAAAGGTGAACTTGGGATCTTTGAAAGTGTTCGTAACTGTCTGCTTCAATGTTGCAGCCATTTGCGGCGTTCACTTCCAGGTGTTCATGATGGTTGCAGATGCTGTGATCATACAGTGATCATGATGGTTTGCAGGTGCGCCATAATCCATGCCGATATTGAGAGTTTACTGAACGTTTTCGGATATACACTGAGCTGCCACTTTATAAGGTACACATCATAAAATATACAAATCACTACCTGATTTGCATGTCACATGATCACAATTCACGGTATAAATATCCTGAAATAACTTTTCTACTGTCAGTTAAGCGTGACACGATAGCAAAATCGGGTAAACTAGTGACCTGACTAACTTCTAGCGTGGCATGGTGGTAGCTGCAAGACGGGCTGGAAGGAGCATTTCAGAAATGGCAACTCTCCTGAACTTTTCACTTACCACAGTTTCAAAGGTTATCGAGAACGGGTCAACGAACAAAAATCATGGAGCCATCGTGACTCCTATAGAATGAAAACCCTTGTTGATGAAAGAGGCCAGAGGAGAATAAAAAAGCGCGCCTCCTGTGGGCATAGCAGCACAAGGATTGTAAAAAGGATTCCTGCTGCATCATGTTGATGGAAGGCTTAGAAAATGGCGAAAACAACATGAAACCATAGACCCCCTCATGTCTGGTGCGGACATTGCAAGGTAGCGCAAGTGGAGTAGTTGTGTGGGGAATGTTTTCTTGACCTGAATTGGGATCTCTAATATCTGTAGACGGTCGTTTGAACGCCAAAGCATACATACTCTATGAACATTGTTACAGATCATGTTCACTCCTTCATGCTCACAGCTTATTCGCACGCAGATGTTTCCTTCTAGTAGGATAATGCACCAGCACACTGGGCCAAAATCACTATGGATTGGTTCCAGGAACATGACAGTGAGTTCTCCTTGATGCAGTGGCCGGCTCAGTTCCTAGATCTCAACCCCATTGAACATCTTTGGGATGAGCTGGAAAGGGCCATTCGCTCCTTACCTACACCTCATCGAGAATCTGTCATGTCTGCATGGGTCAACATTCCTGTTGAACTTTTTCAGCATCTCGTTGAATACATGCCCAAACGAATACATGCGGTTTTGAGAGCTAAGGGAGGTTCAACACGCTACTAGTCAGGTGAGCCTAATAAAGTGGCAGCTCAGTGTTTGTTCGTAATACATTTTTTGTTCCATGTAGTCTCATCAATAACCCATCAAAATTTTGTCTCATTTCTTAACATCGCTATTTTGTTGTCATGCTATTTGTGCTGCTTTCCATTCTTATTTCCCTACCTCCAATAAATGAAGGTGTCATTATTATCTCACGGTTGTATATCTTTCACAATTAAGTGTACGCGTGTATGAATTTATTCTTTCTTGTCTCAAATTCCCTCCCTTTTGCAGGGCTTAACTTATATACCGTAAAAATACTTCTAACAGCATACGTGCGACGTATCTCATATAAAATGGATTATGTTGTATCCCTAAATAGAGTATAAGAATAAAAATATTCGTTGTATAAAGTGGTTTTAATTCGACGGGATTCCAGTGGTCAGGATTATGACTGACGGGATTATAAGTTTTGCTATTCCAAACAATACTTGTCCCTGTTATTATTTCCTGCAGTGTTCTATGCAAACATTCTTTCGTTGATTATCTATGAATATCTACTTTAATTTATTTTGAACATTCACAATGGACCTTTACTTAGATTTTAGTTTCTCCATCTAGCGTTGCACGTTTCGTTGTCATAAAAAAATTCATGGAATTTTAATTTAATTTAAATTTCAATAGAATTATTTAGAAAATTCCTTGGCATTTGATGTAAAAAAAAATTCATTCAACTTACTGAATGACCAGCTTTAAATACTAACACAGTAGTCTGTTTACGTTTATTTCATGCAAACGTAAAAATTAACTTGAAACTGAATCTCACGGAATTGGAGCTGCCAATTCATTTGCCGATTTTAAATTCTGTTTTTTTTTTAAACAACTTTTGCGCTTCAATGAGAACTTGAAGACTTTTTTTCCAATCCTAACTGATTAATAGTCTCACTATTCTATTTTTTGTTTTGTTCAACGACCAACAGTAATGAATTAATTTTACTGAAAAAAGAAAATAATCAGTCTTTTTTCATGTATTTATTGATTTTTCACCGTAATCCGCAAAAAATTTTAAGGAGATCCACAACAATTCAGAGGGGGTAGGATGGCGTGGTCTTAAATGATATTCGAGAAAGACTTCATAAAATATTCTTTTATTTCTGCCTTTATTAATTCTAAAGCGAATCTCTTTTTCAAATTAGACGTCATTTTCTTTTCATTTCTTCGATTGAATTGGTTTTGAATAATGAAAAATAAAAAGTTTCTTCCTTTCGTTTCTTCTCGTGCATGGTTGCATTCAGACAAATGAAATGTCACGTGATATTTGCTTCATCAATTTCCACCCCTTTCAACGTGTGCTAGCGCTTTGTTCCTGGGGAGGAGGGGCTCAAAGGGGAAAGTCGTGCATGAAAAAGCTGCTAAGAAAGAGGTAAAGCCTTAAATTAAGTTACAAAACACGACGTTTATTTATATCTATCCAAATTCAAATTCAGATTAATGGTCGAATGGAGAGTCCCTTGACTTTTTTTTAACTTCGACGACTCAATCAACTGAAATAATTAAATAAAATCTTGAACCACAAAAATGAGACTGAAGATTAAAGTTTCTTTGCAGTGCACTCAGGATCTCGACCTTCTAGTCCGTTCTCATTGGATCGCCTTAAAACCCAAAGAATAAATATCATCTATAGATAAGCTATCTTCATACTTTAAGTTTCAGCTCGGAACTTTATTATCACATCAGCCTATGGTAAAAATTTCAAAGAATTAATGTATAAACCCCTCAAATTAAGTAGAAGTTGAGTATTTTCAAACGCCTAATAATTCTTTACGGATCCTGTTGATATTTTCTTCAGTGTTTTCTATTATTTTTATGGCATCCGGAGCAACTGAAATTCGAGAACAGATTGAAGTAAGAGGAGAGAGAGAGAGAGAGAGAGAGACAAACTGAACAGCTATTTGAAACCCATGCTAAACATGAAGCTCATTAAATTAAATTAAAATCCCGAGCATCGCCGAGTTCTTCCGCTAATGGTTTACTACGTACAAACAGACGACTTCAATTAGACTACCGACCATAACCAGCATCGAGGCCGCAGGAGCTGAGTCACTTTAATTGCAAATATAATTCGAGTTCGAAAAACATTAATGGCTTTAATGAATATCTTTAATTATGACGACGTGCTGAGTTAGTATAATTTGCAACAATTTAGACAATGAAGTTAGACATCACTCAAATATCCTTTAATTCTTTAAAAAAGGGGCCTTTATCATCGTGCATTAGTCCATAAATACGCGGATTATGCAAACACCATTTACTATCATTACCCTATCACTTCCAATTGAATTGCCCTAATTTTTCTAAAGCTATTTTTTGTGAATACCGTTGTTGTGCTATTAAAGTGATAAAAATGGATTTGGTTCATTAGATAAGAATCGATTTCGGGGGGGGCGGGTTGAATCAAATTTTTTTCTTTTTTTGTACATAGATGTGTTTCAAATTTTTTCCAATCTGGGAGTTCCTTCTAACGTATAGAACTTCATTCGTTCTGTTTTGCTCATTATTTTATGAAAGAACACGGGAGCGAAAACAATCACCTAGCAGGCTGGCAATATTTAGATATTCCTTTTTTTTTAAAAAAAAAATCAATGAAATCGGAAAATTACTGTAAAATAATATTCACTTTGTTGTAGTCTTTACGAAATCACACCCAAAAAATAAGTATATGTACAAATAAAAAAAATTGTCGATAAAAAATGTTAAATGACATGAATAAAGTTGACGTGTTTGCCGAATTAATTCCATTTCTGCGCCATCACCTAGGGGAAAAAATTGACGAAATAATCAAATTATTTGCATTTAGAAAATTGATGAATATTATTCATTTAAAAATTGAAAGCTCCCATTTTCCACTGAAAAACAACAGACCACAAAACAGTTGCTAATTGCGTGCGCACGTGGAGGTGACTCTGAATGACAACGGCCTTAACAATATTGGGTTTTGATTAATTAGCACAGAGACAAGTCCTCTCCCATTGTGTTAAGACATTCAATCAATTTCGTATGATGAATAAAGGTTTTAAAAACACGAGTTTTTAAAAAAGGCAGTTAAGAGAAAGATGAAGGAAAATAATTAGGGAAATATTTCTTTTATTGAACAATTTATCTTTTGAAAATTTACCCGAAAAGTTAAGAATTTAAAAAGTTATTTTGAACGTAACTTTGAAAAGTAATGCTTAATACTTTCTAATTTAGCTTTCAGTATCCAATAAAATGTCTGGTCAAACTTGAATCCTCTGAACTTGAGCCTCATTTTTGGCTACAGGCAACTTTTAATGAAAATAATTCAGTGCCTTCGATTAATGTTATATGACCTTCATATTGTAAGAAAAATTAAACAAAAATTTAATGTCCTTACTCAAAATTATCAATATCAGAAAAAAATAACGATCACGCTAACACAATGGCACCCTCAAGTAGTGAGTGACAAGCACACAAAACATAAAATTGGATTTATTTCATCTGTCAACTGCAAATAAAAATAATAATAATAACTGCGATTCATTTCATCACAGTATTATTATTATCTGAAACATGAAGTCTTCATGAAGAAAACTAACAACAGTCACTCCAACGTTTCACCGTAATCCACATAAGCATCAATCGGCCTCGGTGGCTCAGCGGTTGCGTGATCTTCTCTGATGTCCGAGTACGCGGGTTCGATCCCCGGCCGAGGACGACGAGGATTTTTCAGGGGGAAACCCTGAGATCACGCACTTCCTTCGGAAGGGAAGTAAAGCCGTTGGTCCCGTGTAGTCGTTTGCCGGCTGCACGTTAAAGAACCCTTGCGAGGCAAAATTTGCGGCCCCTATAATGCCGTCCTGAAATGACCACAGCAGTTGAAAAGGACGTTAATACTAAACAAACCAAACCAAACCAACCAACATAAGCGTCAAAGACTTCGACAAATAATACTGACAACTAGGTGAAAAAATAATCACTGCAGAATTGTATCGTTCTGTAGTTGCAAGCAAATTGAATCATGATATTTACAGTATAATATAAGTACACCGATTAAAAAATTGGCCAAATGCTGTTAATAGTGCCTTGCACATCACTTCGCTTTAATAACAGGTTTAATGCGCTTGGGCATTGATTATACAAATGTCTTTAGATAGTCCTTATCTGTCTTCTATCATGCTGCATACAATTTATCTCGCAGTCGGCGATGTTAGTCGGATGGCGATTCTTCCGCTTAACACGTTGCTCCAGGTGGTCCACAAATTTTCTATTGGGTTCAGATCTGGGGATTTGGCGGGCCAATCGAGGTGCTGCACGGTCTGATCTCGTCTAACAACTCCTCTACGGATCTAGCCTTATGAAACCTGCAGTTATCTTCTTGATAATAGATATCGTCATAGATATCCTTGACGTGACCCACAAAAGGCAGCAATTGTCCATCCAGAATGTTACGATAAAGATGCTGTTTAAGCTTGGTGCTAATTTCAACGAGAGGCCCCTATTCATTGTACTAAAAACGTGCCTGCTCACAGCATCACAGAGCCACCAACCGATGGCACCACATTATCAGGGTTCATGGCTTCATTGTTTCTTCTATGCACACGATGTCGAGCGTCATTCGAATAAAGACAAAACTTTGATTCTTCCGACCAAATGACGCGTTTCCAGTCGTCTACAGTCCAATTCTGATATCACTTGCACCACTGTATACCATTTTCTTGTGAGCTGGAGCAACACCTCCTAGACAGAAGACCTGATAACGGAAAGTTCAAACATCGTTACATCATCGTTAGTCGACCAAATTTAGGACTTATCATTGGTAGAAATAAGATGATATAACAATGTATGACATTTCCGTTATCAGGCCTTTTGTCTAGGTGATGTTGGCTGGAGTGAGATTCGGACGCTTGGGAGGTAACCGGCTCCACATGTCCATTTATTGCAGTTGGCTCCTTAAAGTTCTTTAAACATAAAACCAATTACCTCTTAGTCTACAGTAAACTGTAAAACCAAACCTTAAAAAAGATTTTTTTCAATCACACTTGTGAACTTCATCAGCAGAGGAGTATTTTAGAGGAAATAGATCAATTAGAATTGATGATTCAGATGACTCAGGTGAGCGGTGAAGTTGTTGTTTGTTGTTTTCTATTCAGTTATTTTAGATTCTACCGATGAAGATCACAAATGTGATCGAAAAAAGCTTTTTTAGGTATTTTTTCCAATTTATCGTGGATTAAGAGGTAATTCGTTTTATGGTTATTAGGACCCATAGGTACTTATGTTTTCACAATGTGCGTCCGTCCGTCTGTCCGTCTGTCCGTCTGTCTGTCTGTTGGTGCTCTAGCTTTCGAACGCTTCCGAATTTTCAACTTCCGTTTTCGCCATTCGACAACTTAAGGAAATCGGTAGACTGAGTTCGTTGGTGGAAAAAATCGGTGAACTACTTCCAGTTCAAAAGGTCAAAAATAATACAGGGGACCACGTTTTTCACTATACAATTCCATATATAAATGGCCTGTGCATTGCCAAATTCTGTTCTCCCTTTGGCATTCCATAGCTAAAGCAGAGAAAAAGCTTGTGAATTAAGTGAAGACACGTGATCGTCTTCCTTGATGGTCAATATCAGTCAGAACTGGTTCAAGGGTATGTGGCTTAGTGGTACCTTTATGGTCCACTGGAAACTTTCAATGCTAACATGTGGCAGCTGGTTATATTAAACAGCTTGAAATAACATGTCATAATTGAATATTAACGTAAAATTAATGATAGTCGACATAGGTTCAATGGTATGTGGTTTCATGGAACCAGTATGCTTCAGGGGAAACTTTCAAAGCTCAGATTTGGCATGTAATATATCAAGCCACTTGGAATGATGTGTAATAAATGAATATATCCTAAAATTAATGATAGTCGAAATTGGTTCAATGGTATGTGGTTTAATGGAACCATTATCGTCCTTTCGATACTTTAAATGCTAAAATATGGCATGTAATATATCAAACGACTTGGAATGATGTACCAGGAATGAATATAACGTAAAATTAATGATAGTCGAAATTGGTTCAAAGGCACCTGGTTTCGTGGACCCATTAAAATTCATTGGAACTTTCAATGCTAAAATATGGCATGTAATATATCAAACGACTTGGAATGATGTGCCATGAATGAATGTAACGTAAAATTAATGACAGTCGAAATTGGTTCAAAGGCACCTGGTTTCGTGGAACCATTATGGTTGATTGGAACTGTCAATGCTAAAATATGGCATGCAATATACCAAACAAATTCATACGGGAATATAACGTAAAATTAATGATAATCGAAATTGGTTCCATGATTCGTGTATTAAAACCATTGGAAACTTTCAATGCTAAGATATGGCATGTAAGTATTTGCACTTTATGTTATCAATAGTTAGTTTTTGTTAGGCATATTTTAACAATAGCTTGTAGCTAATCATTCCTTCAATGGTACATGCTTACGTAGAAAAGCATTGGCAATAGTTTACGAAGAAAGAATTAACCCTTACACAGAACGCTTCAACAATTAACGCTTATTTCATTAAATAGGAATGCTTACAAAGTAAAGGATTCGTATATGTTTTAATCTATATTGAATTGCTACTTTCTCCATTTAACTTTTCAGGTATTTTTATTCTTTTTGAACTATACATTTCCCTTAGAAATACTCCTTGCTTAGCAACCAGAGGCATCCTTAGCAACTTCATCTAATTCTTAACAAGGAAAGGCTTCTTTAGAAATCAAATGCTTTCCTTTTCGTTCTCGAGTGCTTTAAAATCCTATCGGTCCTGGGCATTTCGGTTGCCTGACTTGTTTGTTTATCCACAGTGTTTCTTCCGTTTTATGGTTAAGGTTCTTTCACTAACTTGTCTATGCGAACAATTATTGACTTCCTACAGCAGTTCTTGTCTGGTTTGAAAGCGGTTGCCGTAACCAGGCACGATATTAGTCTTTGATTGCGTTCAGTCAGCACTGACTTCCGACCACAGTTTCGAAGGTTGTTCCCAACTGACGGGCCTTTGGTCCATTTCTTGAACTAACGGATGACTGTGCGCTTTGATACACCAGAAAAGGTAGCTACTTATTGCATGGGATGTCTTTTTGCCCGCCCAAATGCTATGACCCCTTTTATGGTCTATCTTATGACCCCTTTGTGGTCTATCTTACGACCCATTTTTCGCAGCCAAGTCCGACATTGAATAACACAAACTGCTATTACCAATGGTCGTACGTTGCCTGGCTACTACTATCTTGCAATAAAATGTATTCATGTGCATTCATTTGTATATTCAAACTAATTTACATAGAAGCGTAGTAGAACTCTCAGAGTGACTAATTTTTTGTCCGGTGTGCTTAAAAAATAGAAAAGTTTCTTCCATAATAATGTAGTTTCTGAAGAATGTTTCAAATGTATTACAAAATTAATCTTATCAGAGGATTTAATTCATTTCTGATTAGTAGGCCTATGAGATTAATTCGAAGATTCCAAATTGTTTCCATTAGCCTATTTTGTTTCACTACAATTGTAACTGATTGAAAACAATTACTACTTCATTCCTTATCAGCTCAATTAACTGGAGTTAGTAATTGTGACAAAATTATTATAAAAACTTACTTGAAGTAAGGTCATTAATTGGCTTTTTTGACGTTATCAGGCATGACGATCTCTTTAAAAATATGTAAAAAAATCGTTTGACACTTCAACATAAAGCACGCAACAAGTAGCACCTTGTATGAATGCGGAAATTATTTATTTTTCAGTTTCTTTTTTATCCTCATTAAACCAATTAAAAGCTGATGGTTTTTTAACGAATATTTAGAAGAGATAAAATGTTGTCATTGAGCTTCCATCTATATTTGACTATGACACCTACAGAATTGAAATATTCTGCCTCTGCAGTCTCATCATAGTGGAGAGTACAATAATGATTAAATAAACTAAAGAGGAATGAAAAATTTAAATCTAAAAGAACAGAAACAAATCTAAAATACGTTTTACCGAATCATTATCTGTGCACTGTAGATTTTATGAATCAGTCTTATGTACAATGCTCAGTCATAGGCAGTCAGACATCCAGAGAAGATAGGTTCGAACGTAAAATCTACATTCTCTATAAATTCTGTAGCTCAGCCTGAATTTTTGTTTATTTTGGTTGAGAATAAGTATAGCTTCTGAATCGAAATGTTATGACAGGAAATTTTAGAAATACAGATATTGGCTGAATTAGTTCCTCAAGTAATCGCCAGATACCTCTGCTGCCAGTTTTGCACTTTCTCTATTCACAAGGGACAGTTTCTCAAGTATCATTAAAGAAAGAGTTAAAATAAATTTAAAATTTAATTAATTTAAACTTCTTGTCGTTCTAAAGTATCAGGCTACCTATACTTCTCAAAACCGAATTTCGGCCCCTCAGATGGCTGCTGGAATAAAATCTTATCATTGCTTAAGAAATTCTAAAGCGTTTGTATTTTCAGTCAGATTTCTGATGTATCTGTTAGAGTATTCCTGTAAGAGCCGTTAAAATTGTGTTCCTTTGTTACTGAAAAGGTGCCGCTTGAGCGCATTCCCTAAATTATTGAACTGTACAATTTCTAAAACCTGACTTTTCCATCCAAACTTCCTCAAACATCTACATTTCTTGTGTTAACTATATAACTGTATTCTGTTTCGACTGGAAGTGTCCAATTAAGTTTCCAATTTCAATTGCTAGACATTGTTTTAGAGCGATTTTAGCAATATCTACCAATTGAAATTATAAATTTAATTGCATTAGCTCAGTCAAACTTTCGTTGGACAGAGTACTCTTTTGATAGAAAAATTGCCATTTTTCTAATTCCTGGAATAATTGCTCTAATAATTTGGTATGAAGTAAAGAACGAAAGGTAAGAAAATTTAGCGACCTGGGATCGACCAGGGGCCACGAGTATCCGTTTCATCACTCATACCACTGAGCTATCGCAAACACTTCATGGTCTCTTTTGATAAAGCGAGGAGATCGATATTCGTGGCCCCTGGTTTTGTTTCCTATTTTATATTCACTATTCCTATATCAATCGAATAAATATGTTTTTAAAAAGATTAAAATGGCATATAATAAATTAAAATGAAATTTATATGCCTCCTTTTTGTTTATAAACTTTTATGATGAGTTTATAAATTGGTCGCTTTAAATAATTTCTCTCTTAGAGATGCCTGTACGGCATCTGCAATCTCTAATTAAATCTACATAGGCGAGGAACTTGGGAGCGTTTTCTGCTTCCAGAAATCTAATCTTCAACCTGCCTCTTCTCCTATTATGTTTGCTTATTTATCAATTTTCGAAAATTAATAAATTGCTTCTTTAAGTTTCATTCCCTTGTTAACTGAAAAATGTAATTTTCGTTCCCTTGTTAAAATGTTCTTTTTTTAATTGATTTAAAAAACGTTCGGCATCCTAGGCAGTAGATAGAATTCTCAAAGGATTTTCAGCTCCCCTACTGATGAGAATTCGTTTTTTTTAATAATCTTCTTTTAATAATCTTTACTTTGTCACTAATTTTATAATGAGCAATTAATATTCGACGACCTTAACTGCTTAAAATGTAATTAAGAAGCGGAACAACGTTCAGTATTCGATCCGATGAGCTTAGAGAATATTTCCAATATCACTTTTCTTTGTTGTTATTTATGGCTTCTTAATTGCTTAAATGTCAGCTCCACTTGGATGCTTATGATTTGTTGTTTAATGAATAAAGTCATCAGTTGTACCCTTAAAGTAGATTAGTTTCAAAATATACAGTAAAAAATTAATTTTGCAAAGTTTTATATGATAATATGCAGGATGGCTTTAATTAAAACTAATTGTTTTATTTAAGAAATCAAACCCCCATGTTCAGGAATGCATTCAAGCCAAATTTGGATTCATTTTGACCAATAGTTTTTTGGACACAAAGCTCTAAACACGTCCAGTTTAATTATACCATACTGTATTATTAGCTTTTAGTCTCTTAGCATTTTTTCAATTTTCCAGCACTGTTTCCCTTGTGTTTAAAATAATTTGATCAAAATAAAATACAAATTTATAGACAAACGTGAATACAATTTTTCCATGTCCAAAACAATGTTATATTAATAATCATTAAAAGTCGTTTTTATTCAATGCTATTCTTAGATATCCTTAGTTATATGAGGGTTGCCCCAAATAAAAAGTGGACAGGTCCCATTGAGTTATATTACACAACTCAACAGGTAGCAGACAACAGGTTCTAGTGAAGGGGTGTGCTAGTAGATTGCAGATGCATAAATTACGACTTCATTTTTTTGTGTGTATACAAAGAAAATTAGAAGGGGGAAGTGTAAAAAGGGGCGGGTAATGTTAACCTTTTTCTTCGACCATCGTGGACCATTTTCTGCACACTACTTCGGCAATCAATCAAAAACAAACGCCCAGGCCTTCTCTCACAACATGTGGTTCTTTTGCACGACAGTGCGCGCCCCCACGTCTCAGGTGAAATAACCATGATGTTACAGGAATTCCGGTGGGAAGTCTTGGATATTCTGCCTACAGCCCAGATTTGTCATCATGTGATTATCACATCTTTGGGCCGCTCAAGAAGACATTGCAAGGGAAAGCTTCAATTCGGATGAAAACGTGAAAGATGCAGCGAAGAACTTTTTCAAAAAGCAACCACAATCCTTCTACGACTTACCAGTATTTTCTAGAACAACTATATCAACAATATTCAATGAAAGCCAAAAAGCAGACAGCGAAAGATCCTTCTACGCGCGAATCCAAGCTGTGAAATTTTCTTTATTATTCGTCGATTAATGAGCACATTAAAACGAAGACCGTTAGCCACCGTTCAAATAACCACTTAATGCAAGGGTTATAACTGAACAAGCTTTTCTGGTGATGCCATTCGCCACACACTGGCAGAAAGGGAATTTAACAGCAGACGCCCCATTCTAATCCAGTGGATCTCTTGCACACTTCAAAATTCGTCTGCAAAAAACCATTGGAGAAGGTAGCCTGGTTTCGGGAATCACGATTCTAATTTAGGCCTGTCAATGGTGTCACACATTACCAGATAATGGATCCTAACTGTGCGTGGTGTCAACTGCTCACGCCCAGTTATGATTTATATTTTGGGTTTCGTTTCCAACAAATGCCCTCGATCCATTAATACCCAGTACGTTATCTCATCATCTTTGCTAATGAGGCGCATCCTTACATGCGCGCCGTCTTATCTGAAGGACAGGACAAAGCTTTAATGAGGATTCGAGTCACTGAAAAACGTAAAAGTGATTTCTAGGTGATTCATGCTGGGATCTTAACCCCTTCGAACGCATGTGGGATTAGCTTCAAAGAGATCCTCGAAGCAAAGAACTCCTTCAACTGATGGTTTTTCTCGTAATTGCCTGGACGGAAACGTCTGTGAAATACAGAGAATAAAGCTATTAGAATCTAATTTCTCCATTCGACATCAAATTGAGACAGTTGTGAATGCCAAGGCTATTCCATTGTGTTATTAGGTGGACGTTCCTAATACTTTTCTCTTTCAGTTTAACAGTTAAATGCAGCTGCTTGTTATTAATTATCATTTTATCTTGATCAAAATGGTAATCTGCTGCGAAAAAAATTGCGACTACAGCGATTGAGATAATAATTTAGATTCCAGTTATTGCTGGAACTTAATGAACTTGCTGGAACTTGGTGAACTTTTTTTTGTTTTGTTTGAAATTTGCTGTTAAACAAATGTGCAATTGGAATTTTTTGTGTATCTCTTACGGTTTTCGAGATAGAATTTGGATGTCCTAATTTGCATATTTGAGATGATGAAAGGTGCTCCATCAGATGGGGCACCCTCAAGTTCCTATTCATTCCTTGTATTGGAATTTGGGTAACTACATTGGTATCCAAGATAGGAAGGGAGTAACAGACTTTTGACTCACCCTGTATATAAAGTAAGTATCCCACTCAAAAAAAAATAGGTAAAAGAAAGGAAAATTTTATAGCCCTCACTTAACTTTTTCTGTCTCAAACTCGTCTACTTAAGTATGGGGTTTGACAAGATCTTCAGTCTCAGGAATATCTGCGGCATCTGAACTCTTTGTTGAATTCTTCTGTAGTCCTTACCTAACAAAGCCTAAACTAACCTCAGTAATACCTGATTAGTGCTTTAATGCTCTTAAACAGCATTTTAAACTTTCATTTCAACTATTAAGTTGCTTTACTAGACTGATTTGCGTTTATCATTTAATGCCGATTCTTTTAGAGGAAAAGATGCGAATTCAATGTCGAATGCTATTAATGTATGAAGCACCTTGTATTGTTATGAATCTCTAAGTAATTGCACTCATTCAAGAGGTATCCATTTATTTTTTTCGTTTACCGCTTCATGCTAAATTAAAGTTTTCCGCACGTCCTCATACAGTTATCTAATTAATGCACTGACAAAGGCGGCTAGTGCATTGTCTGTATTTCCCATGTGCGACAAGAGCAAAATCCTAACAACTTATGTTTCTACCGTTTTCTTTTACACTCTTGCGATGTTTCAAGTGATCATCGGGGCATTACTAACCAGTTGAGTTATAAAAATGGTACAATTGAGTAATTTCAATTTTTTTTTCTTCAGTTGATTAGATTAAGAAAATAGAAAATAGTACAATAAAAATTTTGAGATAATTAAAAAACAAGTTCATGATCCGCGACCTGGATTCGAACCAGGAACCATGAGTATCGTCGCTTTAACCAATCGAGGCATCGCGAATACGAGACGGCAGATACCCGTAGTTCCTGTTTCGAATTCAGGTCGCGGATCCTAACTTTTTATTTTTCATTTAGTTCTTTAATTGAATTTTTGGGAGATGCTCATAAGAGCCTGAAAAATTAATGAAAAATTTTGAGCAATTTACCAACGAGCAGTGAGATAAGTCTTTTATTTTGTACAACTTCTTTGTGATTTTAAATTGCAAAAGAATTAGTAGATAAAAACAAGAAAGGGAGTTGAATGCGAATTTCGAATCATCTATAAAAATAAGCTTACTCTGGTAGCTATGCATAATTATATAATAAAAATAATAATTAAAAATTTTTAATTCAGAAAAATTAACCTTCAGACACGTTCTTTTAAAAATTCTTGGAGAAATATTAGAAATACTGCAACGTGTGTGGTAAAGCAAGCGAGTTGGGAACAAAAAAGATGTTTATAATTTTTAAAATTATTTTTAATGTTTTCCTGATTTAAACTTCTGTTTAAAATATTTAAACGACATTTCCAAAGTAATATGCGTCATTTCAGGCAATTATGATCTTTCTGTCGCATATAAATTATTTTGTCGCACATTTTTATTCAATGAATCCTATAGAAGCTTCAGTTCAAATCCATTTTTACCATAGTTCTCCCTTCTTTGCGCTGTTAACTCTCTGGGTTCATAATTGGTAAACGATAAATATTACAAAAGTAGGACGGCGACTAATTTCTGCAATTAATGCGATACCACGATCGTTTCATTCTTCTCCCCGTTTCCCTGTTCTCCGAAAATGGGAGGATTCGATGAGCATCAGCCACAGTATCGTTCACCACCTGACCTTGTTTCTCGTTTCCCTCCAAATCTAATTCTGCGGCGGCCGACGTCTGTAAGTGGGGAGAATACGAGCGAACGAGGGGGCAGGAAGAATTTGAACCAATTTTCTCCTCTATCAGGGTTGGCCATAAATTCATCGGGATGGAGCATTTTTTTCTTAATTGACACCACCGACAGCCCGGAGAACATTTTTTTTCTATTTGAAAATCCCTCTCCGTTAAATCAGACATTTATATCGTGACCGTTCGCTATCACCCACCTTGATCACGCGCATTAAGCCGTTGAAAAATCGTTGTCACTTAAAATCAATAAAAGAGAATGAAAGATAGAGGTAGAGACCAGGGTGAGCGTGTGAGCGAACGGTATCACGTGGGCAACGTCACCTTGATACACTAACAACAATCGACGCCAGCTAAAGTAGGCAAGCAGGCAAGCAAGCAGGCAGGCAAAAGCGCCTCCAGAGGAAAAACGTCGGCGTTTTTTGCTTTCGGAGGAGTCGGTCACTTCTTAACGAAAGGGCCACGTACTGTCGTACACGACACCAAATCCCTCGACATGTCTTTGACAGGACAGTGACCGTCGCTGACCCACCCATGGAGGAGCGAAGACTTTCTGTCACTCCAAGTCTTCCACACTTGAGGCTTGTAAGTTTTTTATCGTTTCTCTCACCCACGAGCTGTATCCGTACATTATGTCTATCCGTACTAGCCATTCACGCATGCTTTACGTAAGAACTTCATTGATCTTCTCATGTAATGCTTAACATTGCTTATTAAGTCCCAAAAGATTAATTTTGCCATTAATTGATACCTTTCGACACATAAAAAAATGCTAACGCTTAGATAAGTTGAATGATTACGTAAAATATAGAGTAAAATCTATGAATTAAGTTTATCTTTACAAAAAAATGTGCTTTTGCCTTGCTGATTTCATCTTAAAATCAAAATCAAAAAATATAACGATTAATTCTAAATGCCCGTCTCACGACCTTGTGATCCCACGCCCTTTTATTGTCACATATCGATTGTATGAAATTTCGTGATGGCTTTTGATAACTTTAAAGGTTTTGTAGATATTGTTTTCTACCACGTGCTATTTCTTTGACAACCAGTTCTCGTTTGAATTATATTAAAATCTCTTTGTAATATGTTCTCACGGTAAATGAAGGTAAATATTCATTGATTACCTTAACTACATGCCATGCCCGACTTTATAAAACATGTAGTGCTAAGTAAATTGTACGTTTGTGAATACATAAAATAAACTTTACAAAATTCACCCAATAGATAGATACATTATAATGCAAACAATACTTAGTTAGACAAACACTCAATCTCTTGACGAGATTTGCAAGAAAAAAAATATTCGATTAGTCACGTCAAGAATTTTGTTTTGATTTAGTTTTGCAATTTATTTTTTTAATAATCGAGTCTATAACAAAGCAGCAGCTTGTCCTCCTTAGAATATCAATATTTAGCTTACAAAGAAAAAAAAGTTAATAAAATAATAATATAGAACACGAACATACCTGTGATAAATTGCCTCAAAAAAGCATCTAATAATTTAAACAAATACAGCTGGTTTGGCTTCAAAGAATTTAATTTAGAGCAAAAATAAGTAAGTTTTATTTTCTTTGATATTAATGTTTGATGGACTCAGCATACAAAAAGAAATCTGATTTGAAAAGTGCTAATAAAAGAGGACTTTTCAAAATAATTTGATATTACCTGGTTATGGACTTTCCATATAATAAAAATTGTATCATTATTAGGTCTTATTTGAAAAACCCATGTTTTTTTATTTGAAAATCATCTGAATAGTTCAAACCCTGGCCAGTTGAGATATCATTTAAATTTGCATATGAATGAATATCAAGAATATTCTAGTTCATGCAAAATTAATTAGCGTAATATTTACATAAT
This sequence comes from Rhysida immarginata, assembly GCA_023313115.1. NCBI lineage: Eukaryota > Metazoa > Arthropoda > Chilopoda > Scolopendromorpha > Scolopendridae > Rhysida > Rhysida immarginata. The sequence continues at coordinate 3,912,325 of JAHWFO010003124.1, forward strand.
TATATTCCTTAAAGAAACGATATTTCTTCAAATATACATTTCCAATTTATATATTACATGACCCACCTAGAGAAAATTTAATTTTTCGGGTATGATTTCACAAACACAGAAAAAAAAAACCCGCCTTCATCCTTTCTTTCTCTAGAATTGGTTTTATGTAAATAGATCAATATTCTGTTTGGTGGTACTCTCTTTAAAATATTACAACCGGGAAAAAAACAGCATGAATGATTCATGCAAAAAGAGTCCCAAGTTTATAAGGTCACCTTGATCGAGGCATCGTTAATTTTAAAGCGCATTTCTTTTTCATAACTATTCAAAGAGGTTTTTATATTTTATGGCAGTTTAATGTTGCCTCATTTCCTACGCTTTGTGTTACTGCGTATAAGGTCGACTACTGCTGTTCATCGAGCTTCGACTGCACCTGTTTGATCGAACAGGTCGTGGTAGTGATGGCGATGGTGGGTCAGTGAGTCAGGCATGCGTGAGAAGAGAAGGTTGACCCGATTTCTCTGTGGGTTTTATGTGTTAAGGGCTGTTGGTCGAAAGAAAGAGGGAATGGCTTTATTTATAGAACAGCCTATATTTTTGGTTTTTTAGTGTTTACGAGAATGCATTATACAAGAATAGCGAAGTAAAGTAACAGTTTATAGCCCCGAAAATAGTAGCCACAAATTCTTCAAAGCTCGAGTCATTCAACAAATTTTAAGTTTGAGTCGACAGATGTTACTTAATGGACAATTACGTGGATTTCCTCAGACTGTTTTGTGATTACTTCCATCTCGTGGCGCAGTTAAATCGCCATGTTATGAGAATTTAGAACCCAGAAAACCGTTAGAGAATGTGTATGGACTATTCTTGTTTAATATATGAATAAACAAGAATTATGTATTCTGGATATGCTTCAAAAATTAATGCATAGGTAACTAATGTCATTGCTATAGAAAGGTGTAGACAGGAATTGAAGATATGAAAGAAACTCTATAAACTGGGATACAGGAAATAAATTAGGTAATGTTATATGTGGCATATTTAATGAGGTGCAATTTTATGTGCAATTAAATGTTACTTTCAATAATTTAATTTAGAATAACTGTACCAGCTTTTCCCTTAAATACTATAATTGTGTTACAATAGTTATTGAAGTTATGAAATGGAGGATATGTTTACATTCAAACAATTTTCTGCAGACTCTTTAAATACAAAGCTTCTTTTGGTGACACTGGATTTGCAACTCTTTTAAATTAAAAAATATGAATGTAAAGACTTCATTAACTTCAGTTACTTTTTTCAAGAATTTTTCTCGGCATAATAATTTACAGAATATGGAGTAATTGACATTATTATTTTTAATGTTTTGGGAAAACCAAATTCGGATCATTTTCGGTAGCCAAGTCCCAGAGACAGAAGGGGGTCAAGGCCAAAGGGCTCAAATGCAATGAAAGGGAAAAATTACATGTTTGCGAAAGTATTAACGTCTAGGTATAGGAATTTCCTTACTACGTGACGAAGGAATCATTCTGCTCAACACCTTTTTAAACCTCTCAACGGGTGCTTCCAATTTTGATGTTCTGCTCAGAAGCCTGGAATGGTTGTACACTGGAACAGACTATGCGACTGGAGCAGGTCCAATCAATTTTCAAACGTTTTATTCGGAGTAGATTTGGGGATACCTGTCAAATTGTACTTCAGTCGCTTGAAGAAAGACGACGCCTAGCCGACCACGAGTTCATAAAGAAACTCGTCAGTGGAAAAGTTAACGACTTCTGCCTACTCGGACAAGTTTACATTCGCGTTCCCACGCATCATACAAAGAAAAATCCACCTTTCCACCCACCACTTAAGCGAAAGATCTATGCTCGCAGATCACCAATGTTCCCAATGCAGGAGATGTACATATCCGACATTGTTGAACATTTCTCGTAATTTTTACCTTACTTCACAATTTAACTTTACATTTGTTCACTCGTTTATCTTTACATTTGTATGTTTGTTTTGTTTTTCATCCTGTAAATATCTCGATACCTGTCTCTGGCCTTTAGGCTGTTACGTGAAATAAACTGAATTGAATTGAATTGAATTATTGTTATCTGTAGCATAAATTACTTCTCAGACTCAGTTTCTGCAATATTTTTACTGTTTTTTTTTTTGTTTTTTTTTCTGATTTGACTCGGCTGTTCTTTGCCTCGATTTCATTTTGTTTATTATTTCGCTTCATATGTATTTTTCATTAACCCCGTTTTGGGCTTTGGCCTGTTGGGGGGCAACAAGGGGCTTTATCCCCCCCCCCCCGGTTTATCTGGTGGGTTATTCCCTGTTGTTGTTGTTGTTGTTACAATTATTATATACATGTATTAAAATATTATTATTATTCTGTTTAGTCATTACAGATTAAAAATCAGAAATCTTTTGCATGAATTCGATGATTAGCACAGTTATATGAAGAAGACATCAAACTACTGTATGGCTAATGTTACAGGATAACGACAGACTGAAATGCCAAATAAATTCACATAAACAAAGCCGGAATTTTCATATTTGCGAATTTTTTACTATTTCAGGAATGTCACACGTCAATATTTACCTTATTAAAAGGACTTTCTTTAAAAAATTTAATTATCGTTGGCAGAATCTACGCTCGTTATCTCTGAAATGAAAGGGATTCCATATCTTATGTGGCTTGTTTACTTGTATTTCTGGAACTAGTTACAACAAGAAAATAGAGCTAAACGTGTTTTTAGTTCGAAAAGTGGCTTTTGGAAATTAATCTCTCTTTAATCTCTCTCTTTAGTTTTAAACATATTTAGCTTTATCCCTGTTCACTATTCTTACAAGAGTTTTTTCTCCATGCTGCGTGTAATACATTTTGATTTAATTCGAATTCTACTTTGTTATCGATAACATGAATGATAGAGGCATTAGATATGTTATTACGAAACTCGAACTTTAATATTAAACTGTAAAAAATATAATATTTTATTTTTTTATATTTAATCTTTTCCTAGAAGAATCATGCATAAGTAACACTGCAGAAAAATATGGGTAGATGTTCATGTTTTATTAATATTCCGCTCCTCGTGTTTGTTAAAACTTTTAAATCTCATAGCCTCTTATCTATTCAAGAATTATAAAAATTATTCACACTTAAATTTTCAAAGTAATCTTTCCATCCGATTCTTCTTGAGTATTATTCGTGTAGCTACGATAAGAGCACAATTTCGGTCCGTACGTTTAGAACATATAAAATTCTTTATGTTTACTGTGTAAAATAATTTATGTTGGTCTGCGTCCAAAGTGCAGTCATTCTCTTTTGATATCAGATGTAATTATTATTTTTATTGGGCCCTAAATAACGCAGTTACGAAATTAAAATAATTAAGGTGGCACACGAACGATAAAAGTCCGGCTTAAAACCAGACTGAGGTATCATTCTAAGGAAGCTTGTATTAGCAAAGGAAAAAAAATGAGCGAAATGGACGTGATAAGAACTTCCATAAAAATGTTTTAGGAAAATTGTATTTCTACGTCTTACTTATGGTTTTAGAAGTTCTTAGACGAGTAGAAAAGTGAGTATTTGCGGATTCCGAATTCAAGATAAATTACAGTCCCAATTTTCGAAATGGCACATTCTTTAATAGAATATCAAACACTGCTTTTAGTCTTTTATTGTCTGTTTAGGATTATAGAGACTTTTGCTTAAACATCTGTTTAAGTATTGAGCTCTCCATTTTCAAACTTTTTATACGAGCTAAAATGAGCTAAGATATGATTCACATGAGCTAAAATATGATTGTGGGAATTAAATTAGATGACTATAAATTATATATATCCGTAACTGTAATGGTGATATTGTGTAAAACTAGGAAACATATCGAGCTGGTAACTCGTCTGTCATTACTGACGTAATGAAAGGTGAATATACCACAGACATTCTATATTTAGGAAGGTAATTTAGAACCATGATTGTTTTCTTAGAATTATTTATTTTTGTGAAATTATTATTATAGTTAAACTGGGCTAGATTATCGTTGTAAAACGCCAACGATAATAACCTTGGCACTGATTCCAGATTGAAATATTGCGCCAAACACAGAGACAAACACAAACATCCATGCCCTATAACGAGATTCGAATCCACGACTCTCCAAGCCGACATTTTTGTGAGATAGTTTCTTCTTAAAATATTTCTCGTGATGATTGCCTTTGATATTTCATACTAATAAAGCGAATAACAGATATAGAGCGTTGTTTAGTTCTTTTGCGTTCGACGTTTAAAATATTTTCGCTGCATCCCGAAAAAATGAATCGTTCTTAACGAAACTTCACAAGCTGTGGACCAAATATATAAATAATCAAACTTTCGTAGATGTTTCTGGACATGGGCTGGGACCTGATCTTAATATTACACTTGACAAGAGGGATTTATATCACAGCCACCTGGATCACAACTCTCCAGGTCGTCGCCTCTACCACTAGGTTATCGTGGACACTGATGTAGGTAAACTGTCTTCAATTTCCTAAAGACTGATAAGTAGTCAAGGTGCCTGTCTTATCATTAGGTTCCTATGTTGACTGCTTAGCAGTCTTTAGGGCTCTTGGAGACAACTGTACCAATCTCTGCGATAGCCCAATGGTAGTGACGACGACCTAGAGAGTCATGGTCCCTGATTAAAATCCAGATCGCGGAATTTGTCTTTTCCTTTTTCATCTATAGTTAAATTTATTCTTGAAGCAGAGCTCCAGCGTTAAAACACCAATCTCTACAGGGATTTTTGATCTCATATGCCGTTTCGTTTAGTAGCCGGATCCCTTTTGTGGTCATCTGTGGCACCCTCACAGAATGACAACAGTGGAGGACACTTTGTTCCTTTCGAGCCACCTGGGACTTATTTTTCGATAAGTTGATTCCCAGCCACATACATACGCTACCACATATTTTATTATTGCGCCACATATGATAACCACATATTTTATTATTGCGCCTTGGTCAGTCGGTTCCTCACCTGTCCTATTGAGAACGTCTGGTATGTGATAGGCGGTTTTTCATTAATAACAAGAAATAACGTATCTAAATTATATAGGCAGAATGCTAATTGTGATAAAAAATTATCTTTTTTGTATTTTGGCTCTAATCGGGCATATCATCAACAAATTTTACAGAATCTTTAACTTAGAGCGTCAACGAATTAGTCCATCTGATTAGTCATTGGCAAAGCATCCCTGAAAACACCATTCGACAACTTTATGAATCAATGCCATATCGGGTAACAGCTTGTATTTAGGCCGGATAGAGACCAACATCAACAGCTTGTATTTTTAGTTATACAATTTATTGTTCTAAAAATATGGCTAATATCAAGAAACCAATATATTTTGGAGAGGCCACTAATGGTCATAAAATCATTATCACTTGAAACCATGAAGCTGAAGTTTAAGATTTTATTTCGTTTGTTACACACAGCTAAATGTATTCTTGTTAACGCATTTACAGGGTATTTTAGAGTTCACGACTTACATTTTGTAAACAAATTAACTGATTTGAACATAGAAAGATAGTATGGTACTCGTTAGTGAGGCTTTATGCAACACTTTTTTTATTATTGCAATCATAATGGTGAACGTAGAATATTGCAACCATTAAATCAACCAATGTTACACAGACAATGGATTACTATTTGAACCCGTACTATCAATGTTCTGTCGATGACTTATCGAAGTCTGGACAATCGATTAGCCTATCAGTTGCAGCTTACTTTGTATTAGAGTTCTGCCCCTTTGGATAAGCTGTTTTTCGTTTCAACATGCGTTTATGTTAGTTTAAATTTTTATGTCCCTCAGCATTAATATTTTTTGTCTTGTTATTATTGGAGTTTTAAAAAATTATAATGATCTCATCTTAGAGCATTATGGTATGAGATGGTGCATAAGCTTGCGTTCTTGTCCTAGAAATAAAGATCTCGCTTTAGCTCGCTGGAAATATTAATGCATAAAACTGGTATTTTAGAAATCAATGGTATTTCGAGTGTCTTTGAAGTGATATGTTCATTGAAAACTATCTTACATAATACAATTAAATGCGCTTCTTTGAAACAAGAGAAAATTTTTTGCATAATTATAATTTATTGAGTTATAAATATAATAAGATAATGGTTCTAAATAAATCAACATAAATTGTTGCGAAATTTAGAATTTATATTTCAGGTTCTTTTAGTGAATTTAATGTTTAGTGAATTTAACTTTTGGTTCCTAAAATAAACCGATTTTTCATTTTTTTTTCCCTCGGATTGCGGTAATAACGTCGTCGTAGTTAGCAATGAGACAGAAAGAATTAGTATTGAAAATTATGTATATTGATCGCAGATTGAGAAACAAAAGACCTAAACCAAGGCAGAATCAAATTATATTTATAGGTTTCATTTTCATAAAGTTTCCGCAAAAATAATGAAGGTCTGACTCGTTTAATCCAAACAATCGATAAAAATATCAAATGAAAAAAAACCTCTCTTTATTTCATTCTTTTCAAAGAAAAATTTCAATGTTTCGAAACTAATTTCTGAAAAAAAAAATCCATCGAAATGTCGGTGTTTATTCAGAGGCTTTAACAAGCAGGCTTTGATGGCAAAGAATTGCGTTTTAAAAAAAAAAAGATTCAACTGCGGCATAAAATTCTCATGAGGAAGTAAAATTTGAAAAAAAGAAAAAGGGGTAAATTATCTCCGTTATCTGATGTTCTGGGTTGACGCATCAACGGGAAAATCAATGGCCTCTCTGCTTCACCCCGCAGCTTGTTGGCACTGCGGGGAAACCCTTCGCCGCCCAATCTTCGCAGAACCGCATGACGACGTTTAGGTTTAAAAATGACAATAATTCATGCCCTTCATATATGTTGATTTTGAATAAAATTTTCCTATTAACAGCTATAATACCTGGTTATATTGTCGAAAAATCATGCGACAAGATCATGACCGGAATATTGCGAAATGCTTATAAATATAATTCCATTGAAATTTGCAATTTAAATATTAAATTATTCCTATGTTTCATTGCGTAGTAAATAGATAACCCTACGTTAAATCTTAAATCCTGCAATTTTTTCTACGTTTAACCTGTGAATATGACAAGCGAGCTGAAATTTAAATTGTCACATTTAAGAAGTACTATACTATTCTAAAATGCAAAATAATTTTAGGTTTTAAAACAATTTTAAAAAAACAAATATTGCGATACAGAGTATTGCTATAGATTTTAACGCTTTAATTCCATCAGTTTCCCCCTTCTTGAATGCACTAAGGCTAATAGCTTGTCATTTTACCCTTTTGTGGTGCAGTGAAGCCCTACTTCAGCAATGGCTTTCTCAAAGTAGTTGAGAACAGCGATCAGTAGAATAAGGTTTGGTTTGGTTTGGTTTGTTTGGTATTAACGTCCTTGTCAACTGCCATGGTCATTTCGGGAAGGCGTTATAGGGGCCGCAAATTTTGCCTCGGAAGGGTTCTTTAACGTGCAGCCGGCAAACGACTACACGGGACCAACGGCTTTACTTCCCTTCCGAAGGAAGTGCGTGATCTCAGGATTTGCCCCTGAAAAATCCTCGTCGTCCTCGGCCAGGATCGAACCCGCGTACTCGGGCATCAGAGGCGATCACGCAACCACTGAGCCACGGAGGCCGAGAGTAGAATAAAGGGAATACGAGGTTATTCGTATATCACTTAGTAAGAGGAGGTGCAACTCTCTCGCTATGAAAAAATAATTCCCTTTTCATATACAAGTATGAAGATTGCCCAAATGAAAAGTGGACTCGTCATAACCACAGAAGCGATAACAGCGCTTTAGTGAAGGAGTGGGCTAGTAGATTCTAGAAGTGCTCCCAAGTGCATAAACTGCAGCTTCACCTATTCATGTGTATACAAACAAAATTAGAAGAAGGAGGTGTAAAACTGGATGCGTCCAGTACAGAACAGCGAGATACCGTAAAACATTCTTGGCAACCCCAAAGATAAAATTCCAATTTTCGAAAAATCAGATATTTATAAAATTGCCTGTAATCAGTGCTCCAAACTAAAAGAAATCTACATATTAGATTTAAGGAGCATCTTAATTAGTGCGTTTTTTTAATGGCTGACCCCCCCCCCCCCCCAGAATTTCTGTATCTTCATGTTAATTTCACAGGATTGATTGCCGAAGTTTTGACCATGGTGTTATAAATAAATTCCAGTAGGGTGTCTTGGAACATCCTGCCTATAGCCCAGACTTGTCACCATGTGATTACCGCATCTATGGACCGCTCAAGAAGACTCTACAAGGGAAACGTTTCGATTCAGATGAAAAAGTGAAGGATGCAGCGAAAAAAAAAAACAACCACAATCCTTCTATCCCAAGGGAATTGATCTGCTGTGTAAACGATGAAACCAATGCCTCAATAGACATGGTAATTACTTTTAAATTTCAAATAAAGGTATTATATATCCAGATCGTGTCCACTTTTCTTTTAGGCAACCCCTTATACAGGGTGTAAATTTTAAGTTGACAAAGCAGAATAACTCGAAAAATAAGCTTCACACGAAAAAATGCGTATAATCCAAAGTTGATTATTTTCGAGGGGGCATCTGCTGGTGCTAAAATTAGCCCACCCCCCCCGGCCCCTGGGGGTGGGGCGGGGGGCAACTTTAAAATTTCAAATGGGAACCCCTATTTTTTATTGCAGATTCAGGTCCTACATAAAAAACTACGTACATTTTGTCTGAAACATTTTTTTTTATTTTTGGTAGATGGCGCTGTAATTCAAGAAAATCCATTTTCTCATTTTTGCGTGGAAATAACTAATTTATTATTCATTTCGATTCCTACATTGTTTTAACTACAATGTAATTTGAAGACATTTCGTCAACAAACAAATAACGTAAACATTGGCATTTTTTTCAGAATGTTTACATTTTAAATTCTGATCTTTAGAAGAAAAGATTGTAATTTTTCAACTGTTTTTGTGAGTGTACAACGCCGTATTGCTTTTGAATTTACATTATGAATTATCTTTCTGTGGAAGAAAAAATTGAGATGGTGTACATTTATGGAGAAAGTGGGAGAAATTTTGATAATGCAGTCGCGCTTTATGCTCAGCGTTTTCCTGGCCAAACGCGATCACGGTCTTCTTTTGTTCGAGTTATTAAACAATTTACTGCGGAAGGTAGTGTGAACCAGAAAAAAAGAACCCGTGCAGCTACTGTTTGTGGAGAAAACAATCAAGTGTCAGTCCTAGCTGCTGTGGCTCATAATCCACATGCGAGCACAAGAGAAATATCAAGGCAATCAGGAATTTCACATATGAGTGTTTGGAAAATGCTGAAGCTCCACAAATTTCATCCATATCATGTATCTATGCATCAGGAACTACATGGCAATGACCACCAAAACCGTCTAACGTTTTGTCACTGGGCACTTCAGCAGATGCAAACAAACCAACATTTTTTTTGCACGAGTTCTTTTCTCCGATGAGTCAACATTCACAAACCACGGGGAAGTTAATCGACATAACATGCATTACTGGAGTGAACAGAACCCACACTGGATTCGAGAAGTCAACCATCAGCGACCTTGGTCAATTAATGTTTGGTGTGGGATAATTGGCGATAAACTTATCGGTCCATATTTTATAGACGGTAATTTGAATGGCAACAAATATCGTAACCTACTTGAAAATGAACTACCAGATCTACTTGAAGACCTGAGTATTGAACTTCGACAACACATGTGGTTTCAACATGATGGTTGTCCAGCGCATTATTCATTAGTAGCGCGCGAAGTACTACATCGACTTTACCATGGTCGCTGGATCGGCAGGGAAGGTCCTGTGAATTGGCCAGCCAGATCGCCTGACCTTACATCGCCAGATTTTTTCTTATGGGGTTACCTCAAAGATATCGTTTATAAGGAAACGCCAACCACTCGCGAAAACATGATTCAAAGAATAAGAGATGCTTGCGCTGCAATTACACCAGACATGTTATCAAGATGTGTTCAGGAATTTACAAAACGAGTCAATAAATGCATCGAAGTTGGAGGTCATCAATTTGAACATTTAATTTCATAAAACGGCGAGATGCAAGGGATTTAAGGACAACAAGCAGGCCGAAAGTGAGAGGCGAGGGGACTCACTGGAAATACAAGCACCCCGAAATTCATTTACTTGCAAGTATTTGCAAATAAGAAAAAATAAAACGAAAACAATCGGTCCTTTTAAGGACCACCAAATCTTAAACGGGAATAACTTCATCTTTACACAGTCTTTTACTTTTTTACTCTGTTAGTTAATGAGTTCACTCGTTAGTACGTAGGATGTTCGGTTAGTTAGTTAGCTAATCAGTTGATTTGTTTGATAATTATAAAGTTGTGTGGCCTCATGACCACGAAACAAAACAAAATTATCCTAATCCGCGGCAAAAAATAATAAAATAATAACTTTGCGGCAAAATTTACGAAGTAAATAAGTATTTTTTATTTCTCCGTAACCATTTCCACGCAAAAATGAGAAAATGGATTTTCTTGAATTACAGCGCCATCTACCAAAAATAAAAAAAATGTTTCAGACAAAATGTACGTAGTTTTTTATGTAGGACCTGAATCTGCAATAAAAAATAGGGGTTCCCATTTGAAATTTTAAAGTTGCCCCCCGCCCCACCCCCAGGGGCCGGGGGGGGTGGGCTAATTTTAGCACCAGCAGATGCCCCCTCGAAAATAATCAACTTTGGATTCTACGCATTTTTTCGTGTGAAGCTTATTTTTCGAGTTATTCTGCTTTGTCAACTTAAAATTTACACCCTGTATATATTGAAATTTACAAGAAAATATTTTTAAAAGCTCTTATTATTTGACAAAATCGGTTTTCAACTTTAAAGACTGACGTAAAAACATTGTAACAGTCTTCTGTTTATTTAACGTGTCTTAATTCATCAATACCCAGAAGTAAACGATATCTCCGTTTTACAACTAAGTAAGCCTTAAAATTTATTCCCATGGTTGTTGATGATACCACTTGTGTGAAAAGCATAGGGATAAATAACCTGTAAAGGTGAGCCGGGACTAAGCCAGTCGCCACCCATTTCGTGCAAATGGATGTGGAAACGAACGCTAAGGTCGTTCGCATCGTAAAACGCAACAATGGCCGCATAGCAGCATTAAGGATGATGATGACGATGGTGATGATAATGCGATGAAATCTGACTGCATGTTATTACGAAAAAACCTTTCGTGTTCAAGGTTTGTTTTAAAAAAAATTTTCCTGCTACAGAAAATTTCCTATCTAATCACCAATTTATTTTTCGGATTAATTATTTAAAGGTCATCATCTTCTTTTTTTGGAATAAACACACGATAATGTCTGTCACGAATCAAATAGTCGAGACGACACAAAATAATGATAAATCATAACGCAAAATTAACAGAGGCAAAAAATATTTAAAGGCTAAAAAGAATTTTCAAGTTGTACGAAAGAAGATGTCATTAAAGTAGTTAATACGCTAAATTTATTTGAGCCATATTTATAAAGCCTTGCACGATTTTTAATAAGCATTATTCATTTCTTTCATTAAATTATTATCTTTTCATGCACTAATAAAACGATGATACATTCTTATATATCAAACCTTAAGTTCTTCAGTAGAAACCTCCGTTTGACAAACGTTTTTAATTTTTATTAGAAAACTCTTTACAAATTATTTTCAAATGTAGACGTCCAGAAGTTATCCTACCACGTATGAAACTGATATAAGATTAGCCCCGTTCGCCTAACAGCTAAGAATTTGCAATTATAAGGCGTAGAGGAGGAGCACACCATACTGCTGTACGATAAACAAAATTTCAATAACCTCTACTCCGATTACTGCTATGCATTATTAGCACTACGTAATAATCGCTTCACAAATTGCAGACTAGTTTTGATATACCGGGCAAGTCAAAATGATACACCCGGTTTCAGAAGTTTACTCTGTGAAATCTAATGAACATATGGCATTGTGAGACCTGTGCTACGAAAGGTAAACGTTCAAAGGCGCTCACATTTGGCAGGATTTAAGACTATCGGCTTGATGTGTGTCGGATACGCAAAGCGCTCATATAGAACACCTGTGTTGTGAGGTAATGTGATGTGTTTGAAGTAAACTCGGAACGTTTACCTTTCGTAGCACATGTCTCACAATACCATATGTTCATTAGATATCACAGAGTAAACTTCTGAAATCGGGCCCATCGTTTTGATTTGTCCTATGTCTTGCCACATTGGAATTATTACTTTTAATGAACATCTCATTTAATAAGTACAGGTATATTTTTTCAAATAATAACTGACCTACTGTATAATTTGAATACACTAGTCAACGCACGTTTTACACACAAAAACCACACCCAATGCTCTTAGGAGTAATTTGTATGTAGAATTTGAATCTGCTTTTAGATTTTGTTTTCTAACATATCACGTTTCATAGAGGCTGCAATGATAAAGTCCTGGAGAAGCGACTGCAGTGTTAAAGATTCATACTTTGAGGCCGCAAGGAAATTTATCAGGCCCCAAACCCAGAATAATTTTAAAATGTGTCATTGAAAAATGAGAAATTTATACATGCTAGAAAAATTTTGATGGCATATTTGAAAATATCGTGGTAAGATATTATAAATAAACATGGTTTTTTAAGGTACAAAAAAACAACTTGTAAAATGTTAACTAGTGATATCGGCAGATGTAACTTATCCATATTGCTCTTCAATTTCTTATAGAGCTGGTATTTAAAAAATACAATTTCCAACATATAAGGGCCGGAATTAAATATTTTAATAATAAACTTGAATTTCAATAATGCCTGTAAAGTGTAAATCAACTTACAGTAAAGTACATTATGTGTAACAATTTATTATGTTAAATTACAGGTTCAATTATATAAAGCGAATATAATTGAGAGGGTAATTTTCTATAATGGAAGATAATATAAAGCATATGATCAGTACTTCAAGATTATTTGATAATTTCTACAATTATCTAGAGCACATACCATATATTATCCATTCCTATTTAGTTTCTAGAATCACATATACTCAATATATCATTATAGCCAATATTACGATTATATATATGAAATGTTCATAATTTAAATTTTTCAATGATAGCATTAGGTTTCGAAATTGTATCAAAATTAATAACAATTTAAATTATCATTGATGAAATGTTAATTATACATTGATTAAAATATGAAGATTGGATAAACATGATAATATTTAGGCTTGCTATTTTCAAATATCTTTATTTTCTAATAAGATTTTTTAAATTTGCATTTGTAATTTTTATTATATTATTCTTAAAAAAATACAAATTGAATGATAAAAATTCCGTACCAAATATTTGAATTTTTCATCTATGAAATATTGTCTATTATTAATTTTTGTTTTAAATTAATTCAAATTCCTAAATAAAATTAATTCACTTTATCATATAAAGTTCTAAGGATTCCCTATTGCCATTTAATGATATACATAACAGTTAATCAATATGTCTTATATTCAAGTAAAAACTCGTTTAGAAAATTGCGGCCTTACACGTGGAATATTTCCATTAAGAATTTATGAAGCATGCTTGCAAATTAAAAAAAAAAGGAATAAAATTGATTGCTTGAAGTAACTACAATATCTAGTCGGACAAAATACTTGGAATAAATTATAATGGAATCTAATCTAAAATTTTGAAAGAAGCAGTGAGAGTATTTGGAAAATTTTCTATTATACTTGGAAATTTTTTTTACGTAAACTGCAGCAGTTCCATGTAATATCAATTAGGCCAAAGGAAAGGAAACGAAGAATTTATTGCTCGAAAGTGGAACAAATCGGAGAATGAGGGGTATGGAGGGGGAGGGGGTTAGGGAAACGGTCCAAATCTAAAACCCTTCTCCCTGTGAAATTAATCATTACCACTCCCCACACATTCTGTTCGACTAAATATCGATTTTTGCGGTAAAGTGCCTTCTTTCACAGAGCCAAACTATATCATTGTCCCAGTTCCACCAAAGGGCTGTCAATAAGTGGGTTATGACATAACAATAAGAAATAAAGGAGAAAGATTTGACATTCCGATAATTGCATTAAGCGATACCCTAGTGTCCTCCTTTGATTACGTCTTTTATTGGCATTTTGATTCGTAAACCATTAATACAACACTTCGGAGGGAAATGGCGGAAGGGCGAAGGCTCTTTTTAACCATTCATATCTTTATTTTTATCATGCGTAAAAGACATTCGATTTCATTAATAGACCATTAAACGTGTTCCATTTCATGTCTCTTTTAATTACTATTGCCAACTACAATTTATGTGCTAATCTTTTGGCCTAAGCGATAACAACCTTAAATAAAAAATTATATTATAATAATATTACAAAGTTAATAACCATTTGAGTGTTGTAAAATTAATTTCATTCTTTTAAAGTTTGCTCACTGTCTAATTAATAATATACGGAAATTATGGTGAATTTAAACAAGTTTAGAATATTTAATCAACAAAATAATAAGATTTACAATTCTAATTCCCGTCCTAGTTATAACTTTTCTAACAACAAAAAAATCAAAATGTGATAATTTATATCGAATATTGATAAAAAAAAATTTATAATTTTCATAATTGTAAAAAGTGTAACATAGAGACTAATAGAGACACAAATTTTCAAGTTACTTTTTCTTATTTACCTAATCTAAAGAATGAGAAACTAGTCGATTATCAAATTGCTAATAACTTCCGATTCCGTATGTTGCAGTTTTATTTAACTTAATACTCAACTCGATGATGAAATCATTTCTGATGTCATTATATCTATTCTTTATCTATTTAATGATAAATAATAATAATAATTCAATTCAATTCAATTTAATTCAAGTTTATTGCCGTTCCAACAGCACCAAAGTGCCAAGACAGAACAATATGAGGTACACAAAATAAAAGATTAACAAATCTTGCAAATTGCCAAAAGGGTAATAACCAAATGAGTGACACAAACAAACAGAACAAAATAACTTTTGATTCAAAATATAATGTAAAGTTGATTAATAATTGATTTAAAATATTAAGTTAAATAATAAAAAAAACTGTAAAGCATGGGCAACAATACAGTGTTAAGAAGAAAATACAGACGGCATTGCAAAATAAAATAAATTAAAAAGGATGAAAGAGAAAATATGACTAAATATAATTAATAATAGAAATGGAAACATAAATGCCAAACACTGAAAACGAATTACAAATGAAGAATTACAAAATAAAATTAGAATAAAAATTAAGATCTAAACATTAAAAAGTAAGTAATTAAGTAATTAAAAAACATCAAAATCGGAACGGTACAGATTGTATTCATATTGGATCCTGTAGAGCGTTGACCGTTGAGCATGGGCATGTTTATAAAGTGGCGGTTTGAAAAGAGCAGAAGATTGCCTATTTCGACGAATAGGAGCATAGAAATGGAGATCTTGTTTAAAGTCTGTGTTAATGGATCCTTTGATGATCTTCCTTAGAAAAGTCATATCTCTTTGTAGGTGTAAGGTGATTATCGTAATTAGGGAACTTTCGCTTGAGATACTGGAGGAAGATAGAATGCACTCTATCTAGAACTATATCTTGCTCCTTGGTGCAACCATTCCAGACCTCATTACTGTACATAAGCTGCGGGAGTACAATACTTTTATAAAGTAACAGAAAAGTTTGAGGAGTAGAAAAGGTAAGTTCATGACGCATAAGTGTCCCTGCGCAGCGCAGAGCTTCAGTAAGTAATGGTCTATCTGCGGATTAAAAGTGAGCTTGTCGTCAAGAATGACTTCAAGATCACGCATTTGATTGACAGTCTTAATAGTAGCATTGGCGACAGTATAAGCATTGTAAATGGGATTCGTTTTATTGGTAAAGGCAATATGCGCACATTTGATACCGTTAATGCTAAGCCCATCCTCCTGACACCAAGCTTCCAATCGATTAATATCGCACTGAAGACGCAAAACATCTTGACGGCAAGTGATAGTACGAAAGAGCTTAGTGTCATCAGCATACATGAGAATACCCGAATCTATGACATGATTAGGAAAGTCAAAGGTATAAGCATTGAAGAGAAGAAGGCCGAGAACGGAGCCTTGAGGGACACCGCAGGACGGACAAAAGGGACGTGAACAGTGACTGTTGATGCGAACCACA
The DNA here is from genome assembly GCA_023313115.1 of Rhysida immarginata. NCBI lineage: Eukaryota > Metazoa > Arthropoda > Chilopoda > Scolopendromorpha > Scolopendridae > Rhysida > Rhysida immarginata. Next base: position 3,928,527 of record JAHWFO010003124.1, read on the forward strand.
TTGTTTCTGTTGGAAATGTAGGAATTCAGGAGTGCCAGAAAATTGTCTCTGACACCAAGGAGTTTCAATTTATGAATTAAGCGATCATGTTGAACGGTCTCAAAAGCTTTGGAAAGGTCAAAGTAAATGGCGTCAGTCTGGCCCTGGTGCTTGTAGGAGCTCATGAGCACCTCTGTGAAGCTAACCAGATTGATAAGTACGGACCTCCCAGGAAGAAAGCCATGTTGACAGGTAGGAAGAGAGGGCAAAATATGCTGAAGCAGATATTTATAAAGAATGCGATCAAATATTTTTGCCATGACGGGAAGAAGCTGATGAGGTTTTCTGGTGCTATTAATGTAAGACCAGAAAGAGGCTGGCTGAGAACGAAGATTATGTTTAAGCCTCTGAACAAAGTGTTGATGGTTCTTTCGTTGTTGACACTTGGCATGACGTCGGGCACTACCGTAAAGTTCATAATCATTGAGATTTCCAGATTTCCGGTAGATTTTGTGCAAAGCGTTTTTGCGCTTGATAAGACTGATTAAGTTGGAGGAAAACCACTTAGGAAATTTAAGCTTAGAGCGGGAGCTATTATTTGTTTTGATGGGGATGTGCCGTCTAACAATGTCGGTAAGATTTTTAATAAGGCAGTTTGCGGCATCTTCGGGATCATTACTGCTGAAGACGTCGTTCCAGTCAAAAAGGGAGTATCCTCGTACAGCTGTAAATAGTTCCCTTTGGAAAAATCCAGCGTTGATTAGAGGGAGGCTTTAATGAATGGACCAGATTTAATGAGGCAGAAATATGAAGATCAGAAATATGAATGATACCTGTCAATTGTCACCAATAGGTCTTCCTCAATCAGGACAGATGTACGAAGATTAGAGATAACAAGGCCAAGAATAGTTCCGGAAGAGTTAGGAAAGCCATTGTACTGCCGTACATCACAGGTTCTCATCAGTTCATTAAGCAAAGATTGTTTAAGCACTGAATAATCTTCTAATGGAGTATTGATATTGAAGTCACCGACTAAGATAGTGTTCCCTTGAAAGTTCTTTAGAAGTTCAAGAATTTCGTCAAACACAGTACGGATGTCGTCAGCAGGAAGAATTGGCGGAAGGTAAATGCAGCCGATAAGAGTCCATCCATGACTGTCTCGAACCTTAATCCACACATTTTCAATGGAGACACTGGAGTGAAGAGGAACACAAGATAGGGAGTGACGAATAACAATGGCGACCCCTTCCCGTCTATTGTCCTTGGGCCGATCGCATCTGAACACATGATAACGATCATCAAAAATTCGGAACTGGGAAAATTTTCTTGAAGCCAGGTCTCAGTGAAAGCGATGACATCATAATTCCTGGCAGATAAGTTTTCACGAAAAAGAGTGGATTTTGTTCTTAGACCATTACAGTTTTGATAGTAAATTTTCATTAGTGGGTTAGTGAACGATCAGCAAAAGACTCCGATGCTGAGGTTTTAGTGGCACTTTGTATTAAAGGAGAAAGAACAGAGTTGATGACGTTGGTAGGAGTAGACTCGGTGTGCGTGACACCGGAATCTTGAGAAAAATCTTCAGTTGTCAAAGATGGTGTAGAGTAGGTCACTACTGTATTTTGGGTTGATGATCTCCTATTGTGTTTTTCCATTTGATGGCCCAGGGAACAAAATAAGGTTAGGGTTTAATCTTCCTCTAAATGGTAGGATTAATGCATTGGAGGGTCAGTTATTAGCAGTTTGAAATTATTCAATGACGCTTGCAGGAATAGAAAGGTAAAAGGAGGTATACGTATGAACTGGTGACTTGGTTTTAAGGCAGTAGCACACTACTTTGAAGGTGGAAAAGGAAGATATATGAGCTACTAACTGTTGGACTGTAGTGCCAGGATGCAACCTCGAGATGAAAAGTTTTCGAAAGGTGGTTCGAGAACGGGTGGGGACACTGGCTTTAATACAAGGGTAGTTGGAGTTCCTTAGCTGCTGCTGAGAGTGTATTTTTGAATCACCATTCTCATGGATAGTAGTTGACTCGACAATCCTGTTCTGTGACACCGTCCCAAATTTGACAGCGCCGTTATAGAACATTGAAGAAGAAGTATTGAGCCCTAGTTGCTCTATACCATTAGGCTTATATTTCTCCGCATTAATAATAATAATAATAATAATAATAATAATAATAATAATAATAATAATAATCATGTACACTTGTAACATAATAAGGAAATTCCTGCACTCAGAAATTAATACTTTCACAGATATATAACTTTCCTCTCTTCACTTGAGTCCATTGGGCTTGGATCTGTTTTGGATCCACCTCTTAGCTTCCGCATTTGTTCCGAATTTGGTCTTCCTAAGACAACAACAACAACAAATACAACAACAATAATAATAATAATAATAATAATAATAATAATAATAATAATAATAA
>JAHWFO010003124.1:3939836-3953139 GCA_023313115.1 Rhysida immarginata
TTGTACACTCTGTCTTTCACATATCCCCAGAAGAAAAAATCCAGAGGGTTCGCATCGAGTGAGCGAGGGGGCCAAGGGATTGGCCCATCCCTTCCTGGAAAGTTCGTATCAAGGCACTGCCTAACTTGCAGGCCCCAGTGAGGAGCTGCTCCATCTTGTTGGTAGACTATGTTGGGCTACAATTCTTTCACCTGTGGAATCAGGTAGTTCTCCAGCATATCTAGATAGGTTGCAGCGGTAATGGTGTCTTCAGCGAAAAAGAAAGGTCTGAATACTCGATCATGCTTTAAACCACACAAAACATTAACTTTTGGGCTGTCGCGTATATGCTCCCTTAGAACGTGGGGGTTTTGTGAACCCCAAATGCGGCAGTTGTGTCGGTTTACTACTCCGAAAGTATGGAATGTTGCCTCATCAGAAAACAAAATGTCCTCAAAGAAGATGGGATCATTGTCGAGTTTTAGGAGCATATCTTCAGCAAACTTCTTGCGCTTCGGTCGGTCATCTGGCTTCAGTTCATGCATCATCTGGGTTTTGTTGGGTGTAAGACGAAGGCGGTGCTTCACTATTTTATGTACGGATGTCATTGGCATAGCCAGTTGACGAGCTGCTGGGCGAAGTGATTTACGTGGACTACGATCGAACGCCTCCCTGACCTTTTCTACTCTCTTTGTGGTGTCGCTGATGGTCTACCAGCACCCTTTTTGTGCCATAGCTTAATTGACTTATGATTTGGAGACCCTTTTTAAACTTTGTCTTGAACATTCTCTGAACTGTAATCATTGACTTAAACTCCCCAAGCCATAACATGCATTGAGTTTTTTCTTGAACACTCGCCATTGTTCACTGCGTCTTGCAAAAAATGGAACAACGCGCCAACAATGGTACCACGCACCAACCACGTGTTTCATTATCAACTCACGCGAGGCTAAGAAACTTTTTGAGTTCTTCTTTGTGAATAAAAAAAATCACGTTAAAAACTGTATTAGACATGTATCACGTTATTTTTGAGTAATAAACATGTTTAATACGGGAGATAATTTAGAAACACTAGCATTACTTGAAAAACCAGGAAATAGTGGTTTTAAAGCATAATGCAGAATGCTTCTTAATAATATTATACGAGACATTCATGCGTATCTGTTCAAACTATAGTTTGTGTTGCTTTCTTCAACAAAACAAAACAATCTCTTTAGCATTATGCAAGTGCATCGTGTATCATGATGATATATCTTGAATTTCAAGCAGTTTCATCAAAATGATGCGTGTTGGAAACTCTTTATTTATTCGATTAAAGGTTGTTGTCCTTGCTTCTTCGATCGATTATACACGAGTTAACATCCGAAAAATAAAATGGTTAGTTCAACAGGAATTCTACGATTTCCTCCAGATTTAAAATATTAATGGCATCCTATTTAACAAGAACAAATAACACTTCACGCAGAACAGAGGTTACTAAACTTGAAAGCGCAAAAAAGAAAAAAAAAATGGTAGGGGAGACTGGAGGACATTGGAAAACGCTTCTGTGTTATTATTTTTTCGTGATTTCCCGTATCATATTAAATTATTACTTTCAGGTCATACAGCAGGATATTTGTTTCTCATTGAAATCATATTTTTTATTCTGAATAGGTCCCTTTAAATTTTTTTTCTTTTTTCTTTCTTCCTCTGAAAAACTTAATCATATTTACAATATGCTTTATACGTGAAGCAGATTGATACAGATTCTGGTATATTGAAACAATGAGCTTAAATTTAGGGAAAACAATATACAAAGTTTTGCAAAATTAAGTGTACCTTTACTGATGAAAGAAATATAAAAAATATAAAAATATAAAAATGATTAAAAAAAAAAAAAGAAACCAACATGTTCCAGTCATTCCGCTTGTGTCTCCAAATGTGCTTCTTTTTTGTGGTTTAAAATTTTAAAATCAAATAGATTTGAAATGTTAACGTGCGAAAAAAATGCAACTGAACAAACTGTTTCAACGTACTCTCAAAGGCAAGTGCCACCATTAATGACGGACGCTAGATTAGTTCCCAAGGCCAGATGTCCCTCATATACATGCCATTCTTCACAGTTATCAAAGTGGATTATCAACTCCCTATTATTGCTGTAAATGCTAGCCAAATAGGATGAACAATTTTTTTTGCTTATATGATAGAAGATCAAGAAAATAGCTCCATTCAGAAAACAATTGCACGCACCAAGCCACCATTACACCAGTTGACCGTCTTTCTGGGGCGCGAAGGATAGTTGGCTGTTTTCTTTAAGGCACGTTAAATTACACCAGTGTCTCAATATTCCCCGCGTTTTAACCTGCCGCATTTCCCGTATTAAAATTTACGTCACTTTTATAGTTTCATTTAAAATTGCAAAAGAAATATATTAATCTTATTACTCAACACATCATAGTCGTTATCTAAAAATGCTTAAATTCTATCTTTCAGACATATTCATAATTTTTTGAACACAGTCTCTTTCAAGGGTCACTGTAAAGGAAATTAGTAATATACCATTTTCATTACTAATATAAATATAATGATTTTCCGATTATTAAATGTACTGCATTACGATTAGGTGGCTTTTTCATTCTAAACAAAGCATTTTATATTATCATTTAGTAAAAAGAGTTACAGGTATAATTTTGAATTTATCGATTTTCCTCTCCCGCCTTCAAATAGGAAGATTTATTAAATTCCAGTGAAAAATCAATTGTTTGTCCTAATGGCGATCAATATGTAGAGGAAAAGATAGAGGTGGAAGGGATGGAAATCAATAGGCGTGGGTGTCTGTATTCACGTCAAGTTCACTGGACTCTTCTTTGTATCGATGCGGTCTTTTCGATGTGAACTTCCTCCTTTGGTTACAGCAATTAATTTAAACGAAATTAATGGGATTACAATTACCATTTTACATAATAATAACGAATGAGATCTACATATCGTAAAAAAATAAACGGACGTGCTTTTTTTAATTAATAATTAGCTACTAATCCCCTTTCATTTGCTACAAATATGCTCGATTGTCTAATAATCACTAATCCATAGTTTTTGTTTTCTTTTTTATTTCATTAAGAAATGAAGTAATGTGTTCCCGAATTATTAAAAAGGCTGTACAATATTGAAATTGTACAAAATTTTCTATTCATTCTTCAGACAAATTATATTTACATGTAACAATCAACGCATTGCTTCAAAGTGATTATACATGTACTTCAGTCTAACGAGATCGAGGATTCAAATCAGAATAGTGCAATTTCTTGCTTGAAGTTTACGTCCCTATTTTTCCATATTTCTTAAGGTAGAATTACCCTGGTCCTGCCCCCTTCAATGTGATTCATTTTATCTGTCGCCTGGCTAACAAATACCGTATGAACTGCTCCCGAACAACAGCTAAACTTAGACCATTAAAAACTCATATTACCACGGTACGAGAACTGTGAGGAGCAAAAATCTGCCTTACAGCATCCCGTAATCTTCTGTCCACCATATAAGATCTACACCGCTCTATGCAGAATGTTGAATACTCTTTGCACGAGTTGTGACACTAAGAAATTTACCGATTTCTCCGGTATAACATCCATTTCGTTCTTTGGTACCTCTTCAACGATATACAATTGCAGTTACCGTCAATACTCTCTGGCATTCTGAAGAAAATAGGCTGAGACTCGACCCAACTGTCAACCAAATTTGTCTTTATTTTTCGCTCCTCTTAGTTGTCTAATATATGCTTATCGGTCAATTTATTAAAGCCCCTCCTTATAGTGTTTTGATTCACCAGTGTGGTCTGGAATCTTCTGAGCATTGGAAGCTGGGTTCCGTAAAGATTCCATAAGGTACTTTAAAAATCCCACAAGATCTTTAATTGGGTTGAGATTGTGTGACTATCCTGGCTAATAAAACACTGCAAAGTGTGCCGTGTGCTTTCGAGCCATTCGCTGACTATTCGGGCCTTATGTCATGGAGCATTCATTGCCTTTTAAGGTTCCATCATTCTGCAGTAACTCGGTGGCCATGTAAAGATGCATCTGATCACCATCTATGTCCCGTGATCGTCCACAAATGTGCATTTTTTGGTGGTTTTCCCTTGATCAAGTCATTCAGCGAACGCTCTTGATATTTCTTTTGCCTTGCTCATAATGCATTTGGAAGTGAAGTAAAGATGCGCTATCATGTCCTTGTTCTCCCATTATCCCGTTTGAGATCATCTGAACATGCAAACGATAGCACAACCCAAGTGACGATGGTGGGTGAGGATTTATAATAAACTAACAGAGGACCCGGCGTTTCACGGGATAATTACGCTTGTAGGTAAACAGAACAACCTCAAAAAGCTAAATTAAACCTCCAAATTGGTTAATATTTACTCAATCATTACAATACAGAGCGAAGGGAGTGTCCATTCTAAGAAAAATCCGAAAGACAGGAATTTACCTCTTCACTGAAAAAATCCATTCTAGATGATATACCGGGACTTGATTTACCGAAAAAAACTTTTTTAAAGGCTCACAACGGATGGACCTCTCCAAGGATGCTTTCTAGTCTAAATAATTTTTTACTCACGTAATCTTACTTTAGATGTACACTTGATGTTGTTGCAATTTCCTTTCTTCTTTCGATGTCTTGAAGCAAAAATTGGCCATTCATCACTTTGTGTAGTCTAGCGGTCGCCGATTCTTCTATTTACTTGCTTAGCATTTGCTCAATACAGCACGGAGCTAATGGAGTGCTTCCTCTATCGTCTTTCACTCTTTCTCAATAGTCTGCTAACTCATTATCTCCAGTTACTGATCATTTTTAAGGATTTTCAAGAAATTGTTAAGTACTAAGAATTCTCTTTTCTAAGAAAAGCCTGAATAACAGGAATGCATTGAATTCTATTTTGCACAAACTTTGCCTTGCATCGTTGGTCATGAGACATATATTGTTGATCCTTGCATAGTGTTGGTGCATTGCGTGTTGACACCATTGTTGATACCTATTGTTGCACGAACTTTTATTTGCATTGTTGGTCATGAGATATTTCTCATTAATATGCCCTGCCATAACCATGAATATCGATTTTTTATCAATAATTATTATTTTTTCGAAATCTGAGGTAGACAGTGACCTTCCTCATGCTTTGCAGGTCATGTATGCGAAATTTTATCAAGATCGGAATAAAACTGTAGATTTGTATAAAAAACAAACAAACAAACCCACAAACAAACAAACATCCTTCTTTATATATATAGACTAGAAGAGGTACCCGGCGTTGCCCGGGATAATTACACTTGCACAAACTTTTCCTTTCATTGTTAGTCATGAGATATTGATTGTTGATCCCTGCCTTGTGTTGGTGCATTGCGTGTTGATACCATTGTTGATACCTATTGTTGTACAAACTTGGCATTGCATTGTTGGTCATGAGATATTTCTCATTAATATGCCTTGCCATAACCATGAATATCGATTTTTTATCGATATTTATTATTTTTCCGAAATCTGAGGTAGACAGTGACCTTCCTCATGCTTTGAAGGTCATGTATGCGAAATTTTATCAAGATTGATATTCAATGTCGTCAAGAAGAGGGCAGTAAAATATTTGTTAGCATTTCCAGAGCGTGTGATTTTTGTTTTTATAATAAAATTTTATTAATCTATTATTCTAAATGTGCATTTTCTCACTCATTACACAGATATGTTCTCTATCTATCTTAGCTGGATTTCCAAAGTTTAAAGGAAGAATGTAAAAGAGTACAAATGCTATGAAATTGCTATAGGTTATAACCAGATTTCAGACTGTCTCATTTTTTGTTGTCTCATTTTCGTTGTAAGTTTTGATCAGAATAAAATATTAGAATAATATTGAGGCCCCCAATTATTAAGTAGGTGCATTACTGAATTGATCACTTTCAACTTTAATCAATGAAATATAACTCCAATTGAAAAAAGGACGTAGTACATAAAGGTAATTCTTGAGAATGTATTTATCAAACTTGAGTTAACTTGGATCCTTCCAAGTAGTCTCAATGGATGTTAAATGCTCAATTTAAGCTTACTTTAGTTTTATTCTCCAGTGACGTCAATCCATGAAAACTTATTTTAATTTTTGCATGAAAATTCTAATAGTAACATTCCCAGATTAAATTTAATTAAGTCAGAGACTTTACTTAATAATTCCATTTTATAGAATTTGTAAACAGTGTGCGATGGATTTTTTGAAAAAGAACTTTTAATGTAAATTTTCCGGTGCTTGGCTTTGAAGCTAGTCAAATGTTTCAGTCTTGTATGGGAATGAAGCCCTCTAGAACGGCGACGCTTTCCCGCTTTCTGAGGGGAAGAGCGAAAACCCACTTTCCCCATAGAAGGGAGCGCTTGACGCTCTCGCTCAAAAAGATGGAAGGGTAAAAGACCCCTTTCAATCTTTTGAGCCAAGAGACCGTCTGGTTTGCTTCCATTTCTCTACGTGAGGACCTGACAGATCTTCTCTTTTTAGGGCTTCCTCTTTATCCGGTACTGATTTTCAACGGTTGAGGAAACTGCGGGATTCACTTGCTGAAGTTGTGGAAGGTCCATCTTCTTGGAGATGGACTTATTCCTTCCTTCTTACAAAGTTTTGCTCGAATTCTTTCTTTGAGGTTTAGGTTGTTCACAACTTGGTCGTTTGGCCTTCACTTCATCTTTCCTGAAGGAAGTTTTTGTGGTTCGTAATCCTCCAAAACTACACCAGCGAGTGCCAACATCAAACAAGGTGACAAAGTGAAAATACGGAACAAGAAAATACAGAAGTTTCTTTACATCTGATTAGAATTTTTAATTAAATTATATAGTTCATTTAAATCTCCATCACAAATTAATATTTCGGTATGTGCTATTTTTATGATAACTGGTATCAAATTTAGTTTCGTCATTGAAACCTCGCTAGAGAAGATTTTGTCATTGAACTCTAACGAAAAATCGATGCTGCTGTTTGGTTTCACGCGTTTCTTCGAAGTAACATCGCACCTATAGTTTATGCTGAAATTCCTCGAAAGGATGAATTTCGCAAAAATTCACATCATTAAGGAAAATTATTTGAGTCAAAAACGACTCGGTTATCATTACGAAAATGTGAAGGAGACCTATTGATTATAGTGGCATATACTGTTCATCCCAGTACTGTAAGTTAGGTTGGATTAAAATTATAAAATATTCTACATGTTAATACAAATTTCGTAGTGAATAAGTAATTAAAATAATTAAGTACAGTATATGTAATTACATGCAATAAGCAATGGTATTAATAATTTAATATCACATTAAGCATAATTATGTTTAATTAATGCAGTTATGATTATTCTAATTGAACAAGTAATATATTACTTGAAGTTATGGATTAAACAATAAAATACTTTCTTTGAATTATATAAGGGTCGTACAAATGAAAACGAAAATTATTTATTTTATCCAATGTGTTTACAAGGAATTTAAAAATACTCTCCAAATACGTTAAGGCATTTATCCCACTGTGTAACAAGACATGTAATTCCTTTATGGAAGAAGTCTTTCAGTTGCGTGTGGAACCATTCCATAACCTCTTCCTTCACTTCATCGTCCGACTGAAACTGCGGCTTTTCAGATGTTTCTCGAGATCCCCAAACACGTGAAAGTCACATGGGGATAAGTCAAGGCTGTAAGGTGGATGCTGCATTGCTTCCCAGTTGAGCTTTTTGATGAGGTCTATCGTTGCTTTCGAGGTGCGAGGGCGCGCGTTGTCGTGGAGAAGAAGCACTCCTTCTGTTAAGAAGTCCAGGACGCTTGCTTTTGATGGCCGTGCGCAGTGCTTCAATGTTTCCCCATATCGTGCTGCGTTAACAGTGGTGCATTTTTCAAGAAAGTCCAGTAAAATCGGGCCTTTGCAATAAAAAAACACGGTCAACATCACCTTCCCCGTACTGTTTGCGATTGTTTTTGATTTTTTCGGGGGTGGTGACCCATGATGCTTCCACTGACGACTTTGACGTTTGCTTTCCGGCTGGAAATGAAAGCACCAAGTTTTATCCCCTGTAACGATTCTGTCGAGAAAACTCTCTCCTTCCTGTTCATAGCGAGTCAAATGTCGCAGGGACATGGCCATTCGAACTCCAAGTTGTTCTGATGTCAAATGATGCGGGACCCATTGTGCACAGATTTTTCTGTAGTGCAGATGGTTCCTAGCAATGGAGTGAACAGTTCCACGACTAAGGCCAGTTTTAGCAACCACGACATCGATTGTCACTCTTCTGTTTTCCTTTAAGACAGCGTCAATTTTGGCTTTGGAATCATCCGTGATGGCGCGGTTTGCTTCTCCAGGTCGTCGATCATCTTGCAATGATGATCGTCCCTCCGAAAACCTCTTGCTCCATGCCCAAACACGAGTGAAGGTTAGGCAGTCATTTCCATAGATGTTCTACATACGACGATGAATTTCAGAAACTCCTTCACATGTCAAAAAACGAATTACTGCTCTCTGTTTCTGTTTCGTTGACTCCATTTTGTTGTTTGGACGAAGCGATCACTCGCAGAGCTTCGAAGCGCGAGCTATCGTTCTTTCTCACGTGATACAACACTTGCAGCCTATTGTTCAATTTGCACGTGGGGTTTCGCAATTGTTGAAAACAAAAACTTACGATCCTACACGTCGTCTTTTTCCCACACAAATTTTCGTTTTCATTTGTACGACCCTTATATTTTCTATCACATATAATAGTAAAAATGCGAATATTTTATCATCTCTTAGTATAGTATTGGAAAGATTGCTTATCGTGAACTTGAGTTAGCAAAGCTGTATTTTATGAACTTAAGATGCTGCAGAGGCATCTTTATATAAAGAGTTATTACAAAATGAAATGGACACTTCACCACTTGATAGAAAATAAACCCTTCCACATGTAGATATGCAATATGCGTAATAGCATGCAGATATTCGTGAATTCACCATCAAGTGATTACCTTTTGATTCAACTAAGCAAAATCCCTGCTACTCTGGTAGAGAAGCTTTTTTTAGTGTGTGCTGGAATTAGTAAAATCAAACTCTGTTACTGCCTTAGGTAGCACTTTAAAACATGACATGGCAAATGTCCACCGAAAAGGCAGTAAGAAAATTCAGAACAGTCGTTGCTTATGAGAATGGAAAATTCCTAAGAAAGTAGTACAGATTCGATTATCGTATTGATATTTACCATGTACAAAACAGCTATAACTTAGCCATACAAGCTTAAAAAATAGTCAAATTTTGATATTGTTTTTTAGTATATTAATAAAACTTTCATTTATTAAGTAGCGGAAGAATGGAGTTACTTACGAGGTTTACCATTCCGTTGCCACCTATATATTTTTTTGCATTTTTGACATAGAAGTTTGAAATTCGGTATGTAGCTTTCTTACGGCATCTCCTACATCATATCGTAGTTTAGTTTCGATTGGCCCACTGGGGGCAGAGTTTTGGAGATGGGAGTTATGGTAAAGCGTCCTCTAGGCAAGTTGTCGGAGTAGCGAGGGTAGCAGCCACGTGATCTTTAGACTCTATTAACATTATCAAATAATGACATATGGCGTGTGATGAGTCATTCAACCGAAAATGATGAGAAACGAAAGAAAATAGAGTTATTTTCCGTTTTCTAAATATTACGTTCGCGAAAATAAATTGGAGGGGTCGCGATAAAAAGGACATAACCAACAGGAAGAGTTTTTTGGGAAAACTGATGTTATATTTTTTTAAAAATCTGTAGATCTGTATGGTTGATGTTTTCGTTTACTGTAATTGCAATCTACTAGTGTACTTGTTACTGAAACATAATGTAAATGGCTTTCAAAAGCCCTAATTATTACATTTAGTAAGAACTTATTCCTGTGGTGGGTTACGTCCCGAGCTGTTCAATTGTTTGATTAAAAAAAGGGAGGGGGAGGATTCTGCTATTTTTCAAAATCCTCCTCGGGGGAATAAATTTATTATTTATTACTAATCTTGTATATATATAGGAATTGTAAATAAAGGATTAGTAATATATAAATTATAAACGAAGAAATAAATTTAAAAACAAATTTTACATGCCTTCAATGTAATCCCCTCTCAAAAGTGTCTGAACTCTACCCACCTCATGAAAACGATGCAGTTAGTAACATGTTATACCATCCTTTGCTGCAATGACTGATGATGAAGGCTGTCGGCAAGTTTTTCTTACATTTCTCTGGCAGGAAACGTTGCCATTCGTCCTTTAAACAATCTAGTAACTGAGGTCGATTAGTGGCCTGGGCTTGTAGATCCATTTGCGGCGAAAAGTTCAATCGAGCTCAAATCAAGACTCCGTGCAGACTCTGGGCTTTGATGTCATCTTGGTGATCTACGTCTTTGTTGAACAAGCAGCATGGCACGTAGAACTGTCTGGAAGAAGCAGTCTGGGCATTACCAAAACGTCATTATACTATCGCGACAGGAATGCGAATTTTCAACATCTGTTGGTACCTTGGAGCATTAAGTCACAAGCTAACATCAGTTATGGGTTCGTGCCTGCTGCATAGAACGCGTCACGCCACGACTTCCACCATCAAAGTTTTTTCTCTGTCAGCACGAAGAACTCTTTTGATCGCCTCCAGAACTGTCCACAACCATCAGATTGTTGGTGAGTGAAACTGCTTTATCACTTCACATAACCTTTGCCCAATCATCTCTAGCCCAATCGCCGACAACGAAGATTCATCTTTGAGACAAAGGGATTCTTTTTCCTTTCTCTTTGCTCAAAGCTGTCCTGTTTATGCCACACATCAAAGTGCCACATCATGGCACATACGAATTGCACCCGTCCGATTTGGTAATGCATTAATGCTAGAGGCTTTCCGAAGGCCGTGATAGCAATCTCTTGGACTTTTCTCACGATCATCTACGATCGCTGTTCCACTCTAGCAAATATAAATTTGAGTGGTGCACTATCAGCTTTACTTTGCATTCACCGTGCAACTAGCACCTCCATCGTTCTGCAGTACTATCTGTGCTGTCTTTCTGGCAAGTGCTATTATTTAATTTACAAGCCCTTTGCAAAATGTTAAAACTGTTTGTGTGAGGAGCCAACATTTTTGAAACTGTTAAATCGATTGATTTATGTTTTTTGCATCCATATTCAGGAAGCCGGCCAGGTGGCCGAGAGAGCTAGGGCGTAGGCTTTCTAGTTCTCGAGTCGTGGGTTCGAATCCCCCCCGCGGGCTTAGATGTTTGTGTTTGTCTCGGGCTGCGTACAGATATAACTTGTGTAAAAGGCGCAAAATGAACTTAGTAGTCGACGCCAAAAATTCTATTAAAAAACCCAAAAAAAAAAACATATTCAGGGTGGGCTGAAATAGTCCATCTTGGATTTTCTTTCAAATCGGTCTACTCCAACGATTTAATGATGAGTGTCATATAACAATCAATCTGCAGTGATGATTATTATGCTAGCAGTGGAATAATTTGCGACGACATCGAATGGCAACGTTTCCTAGAGACAAAGATTTAGAATAATATCATTCCAAGAGAACAATACGGCCGTGAGATTCGTTTCTTATCAATCTCGAAGCTCATGAGACTATAAGTAGTAGATTCAATATATTCGGCCAAAATGGGGCTTTTGCAGGTGGTCAATTTTAAGGTATATAAAGCGTAATAAGGATGAATATGCTCAACAGACTGTTTGGATAGTGGCCATGAAAATTGTTGGGTGAAAATATCGACCTCTAGTCAAAATTTCAGCCTTACAGTATTAGAAGCGAACTTATTATCACAAGATGAAAAGACATGGACATCGTGGTCTCGCCGGCGGTAATCGAGGAGAAGAAACAAATATTCGAGGGTTGGGGCAAAAGTCATGGCAACTATTTTTTTTCTTGAAGATACCAGTCCGGTTGGAAAATGTGACATATACAGAAGAAAGGACACGGTGTTAACTACATGTGTGGACAATGAATAGCACTGAAATATCGTAACACTAATTTATTACGGTAGTATGCAGGGCAGTATGGCCTTCACGTATAAAAAGAATGACAACACAGTACACATAAAGTTGACATGACAAACCTGGGCCTAAAGACCCTCAAAGTAGTCCCCTGCTACTGTCATCACACCCTGCCAACGATATGGGAGGCGCTGAATACCATCAGCGCGAACGTTGCTCATCACTGGTTGACACACGTCCTCGCTGAAACTTTCCTACCCACGGTGCTACTGTACGGTATGGTAGAGCATTATTCCCAAGGGCTTCCACTAATTCACTGTGACATTCCATCGCATTTCTCCCTCGGAGAACGGCTATTTTGATGTAAGCGCGCTGCTCAACACGGGTTACTTCCATCTCGCACGACACTCACCAACTGACTGATTTCACAGCCTTCGCTGCGCTACTACCAGCTATCACAGAGCCATCTGTTGTTCTGCATACACACTATGCCTGCAGAACTTCCACACGACACATATACGTTTGTGATCCGTTCACATATTTACAAGAAAAAAAATAGTTGCCATGACTTATGCCCCAACCCTCGTATATCCATAAATATCTCATGACGGAATTCAAGGTTCGAGATACAAGCTCCAATAACAACTTGCCCTCTCCATTCTGTTGTCTTTAGAATAGTTGGGTTTTTTTTCTAATTGAAGAGAAATTGAAGACAGACAAGCTGGTATTAAACCGTGCACCTCACTTAAGACCGTGAATTTAAGTGATGCAAAAATATAAACACCTTGCATTATGTTCTAATTACTATTTTATTTTCTTTCGGATTGCAAGGGATACTTTCGAACTATTCTGTCTTTTAGACTATTTCATATTACTTTACTAATTAATAATATTCCAGAATTCCTCATTCTGGTGTCCTTCTTTGAAACAGGTAGAATTGTTCCGCTAACACTTTCCGTTTGTTTTTTGTTTTTGGGTTGTTGTTGTTTTTGCGTCTGCGCGTTGCAGGCGTCTCCTTCTTAATTAAAACTGCGCCATCTGCAGCTTCCAAATGTCAAGTGATCCTTATCTAGGAATTCGTGCTTAGCAGGAAAAAGAAAAAAGACGTGCGGGTTTTTTAAGAACAAATTTCTTTCTAGAAATCTTTGAACATAAGTCACGCTTTCAAAATTAGAAATTCTTAGTTGGTCAATATTTACTTATATACACACATACACATTTTAAATTTATTCAATCCATCTGCTTTGCTCATATTTACATAGAACGATTAACATTATGTAAATTTACCTCAAAGAGAAGATAATAATGAAATTGAAGATATTCTTCTGTGACGTGTCAAGGGGGGGTGGGGAAGTTCTATTATAATGGGGTTTCCA